>AWUE01019183.1:0-27019 GCA_001974825.2 Corchorus olitorius
TTTTTTTTTTTGCCAGAGAAAAGATAATAAATTTCAAATGTTAACATAATATATGTACTATATAATAATAATAAAATATTATAATATCTAAAAACATCCTGCTCATTGGCACGGGTTACAAACTAGTTGACATTATATTATACAATATGTAATTTAAAATATGTTTCAATCAAAACTTCAACCTCGTATGTCGAACACATGACAAATTTCTAATATAGTATACAGATATATCCATCAGATTTTCCAAGTCTTGAACCTTGTTTTTCATTTGATTCCTATTGACAACGTCGGAGAGCCCCTGCAAATTTACGTGTTTGATATCACGATCATGATTTGTCAATTGTCAAATCCTTCCAATCGGCATCAGCCATATCTCCCCCCGGCTTCACTTCCATAAGCCAGCTGCTGCAAATTTGTTAACAGCATATATAAAATCGTTTATTACACCAATAATTAAGCTCTAATCACTAAAAGATCCGTAAAAGATCAAAATTAGATAACAAAGAGGTAGGTTGCAAAATACATGAAGCAGAGAGTTCAGATGTTACCGTGACAATAAGCAGGAGGATATATTAGATAAAGATGGAAGAGGAGAGTGTCCAAAAGGGACCAGTACACATCCAAAAGCATTACTTATCCATCACACAGACCAGAATAAAACCAAAATAAAACATCAGAAAACAACTCTAATATTATCGTGCCATCTTTCGAAAGAGCAAAGCAGCAGTAACCCATTGAACAGCATTTTGGAGTCGCTTTCTATCATCAACCCCTTGCTAGAGCTCCAAATCTCCTAGTTGAAGAAGCAAATCAAATCATAATTATCACGTTCTACTTCCGCTTTTGCTAGCCCATCAATTATTTATGGTCCTTGAAATATGATTTATGCTCCAAGAGTGAAGTCTGGTCTTAAGGTTTTCAATCTGCATACTGAGCTTCCTAAGCAAGAATGAGGATCAACAACCAAATTAACAGTACCGGAAGAATCACTTATAACCAGCTCATTATTTGAAGCCCATTGATCAGTAGCACAAAAAATCAACAAATACTCCTTTATCGCCATAAGTTCGGCCAAATTAAAATCGGCCTCACCAATCACCTTAGAGAAAACCGATTTTGTACTTTCAGAATAATTGTCTCTTAAAACACCACCAATGCGGGCAAGATCAGGCTGCCCTCATGACAAGCCATCAACATTAAACTTCATTTATCCTAAATTAGGCCTCATCCATAAGTTTGCCGCATTTGCTCTATTAACATTTTCAAACTCTACCAGATTTGGAAATATGCAAATATCACTAAAATGACCAGGTTTAGAGGAGATTAATGCTTGTTGCAAGAAACAAATCCCATTCTCATTCTTCCACAACAATTTCATTCCAAGTTAGTGAGAATTAGAAATGCAGTACTGTAACAGCAGTGCTAGTAATAAAGTAACTAATCATATAGTAGGGAAATAAAGCCCTTTACAATTTTCAATTATGTGACTAGATATCGGCAAGGTAACATGCAAAATTCAGTGCATTATTATTGTTACATAAATTCAGTGCATTATTGTTGCACCTCAAATGGGGCCTCAAAATCAAAAATTTAATTTTGATTGATTGAGTTTCTGTCTGGCCTAAACTGATAAATCACATCATGATAATTGAGTCCGTCCCCGTAGATATAAAGACGCAATTGATCATGGTTATTATTGATTGAAGATTTTTTTTTTAAATGAGAAATGAGAATCATAATGTTGAGCCAACGAGAAATTATTAGGTGAAACAGGTCCACCACGTCATCCATGATTTCGATCAATAAAATTGTGAAAAGTCAGATTTCTTTCTAAAATTTAGGCACTAATTTAGCACCATGTTTAGCCACAAGTTTCACCAGAAGAGATTTACAGGGTAAGTCGCTAAATTTAAGACATTAATTGGCTAGGGTTTTAGAAATTATAGGAAAAAATCTGACTTGTCAAAATCTTATTGGCTGGGACCATGAATAACGTGATTGACCTAATCCATGTAATAATTTCTCCATCTCATAATAAGGATCGTAATTGATTAATTATATTTGGCATGGCTTTTACTATGCCTTGAAATTTTACTTTGTCTATAAATTATTGGAAAATGTTTTGTTTGTCAATATATAAGGTTCAGAAGAATTTAATCAATTATTGCATAAACCCTGAATACCAATATGCAATTTTGGGAGATTGCTACCAGTGCAATCGTAATCCTCTTGAAGGAAGGAAATAAATTCTTTTAACGGAGCTTTTTGCAGCCATGAGTAACCAGAACAAAGCTTACAATTTTTTGCTTAAGGAAAATCACATAAGAGGAATCGAAACAATGGAAAAAAAAAAAAAGGAATCAGATGAATCAATAGGATAGCAACGAATTTTTGGGAGTGATTTCAATTGGATTTCGCTTTTTGAATAGACCATTGTAGGTTTTGTAACGGCAGTAGAATGGGAGAAAAAGTTTCACTACACACCAATTTTATTTAATCGGATAATATCTATCGCTAGATCTTACATAACACACATATATAACATCTAACATGGACTGGCCTCTCCAGGGACTGGAGAGGAGCCAGATCCCCAATACACTGTCAATATAACCTATAGAGTCCACAAGCGGATTAAGGCGTTGACACATATGACTTATCCTATTAGTTAATAAAATTAAGGGATAATTTCATTTTAGTACCATGGACCGGACAATAATGATTGATTGGTACTATAAAAACTAATAATTGTTAATAAGGAAGTGATAATTAGTTAAATTACTAAGAAGGAAATGAAAGTTACATATCTACCCTTAATAGTAAGTTTTTTTGCTGCTCATGAACATGATATTGAAATGGACTACACAATAGGAGGTAGCATCTCATTTCCATAATCTCACCCGTCCATCTCAAGATTCGAATCTTAGACCTCCCACAAAAAGTTCCAAGTTTTAACTGCTGAGGACACCCCTAATATCAGCTTATGACTTGTAATTTGGTTTTTCCAAAAACCGCAGCCATCTTTCTTTCTCTCCACCGAGACACCGACCGTCACCAAATCAATCTTTTTTTTTCATTTATAATTGACCTAATTAAAGTGACGTGTTTGATTCTTCAAATTGAGTAATTCTTCTCTGCATCATGAAATGATGTATATCGACACATGAGAAGATAAAGAAGTCAGCGACAATTGAGAAAATTATGACAGATTTGGTTTCGATTTCAATGGTAACAAATGGGGTTTGCTTGACCAGATTCAAGCAAATCCAACAAATAACATTTTTCTATATGCTGAAGATGTGTTCTATTGAGTTAACGCATAAAAGGAGAATAACAAGAAACAACAGAAATTTACGGGAGAGTTGGAATGTAGTTAGTGTGGTGGGGGTGGGAAATTAACTTTAGATCAAGGGTAAAATTAACATCTCAATATCCTTCTTAATAATTTTTAAAAATTTTATATCCTTCCCAATAAATATTACTACTTGGTATGGTACTTCGTGTCAATAATTCTTAGACTTGTTCTGGGATTGAGTTTGGAGATAAAAAAGTTACTTTGGATCTCAAATAAATGCCAAATAAGTTATTGTTTGTGTTAAAAATTAATTTTCACCATAAAAGTCAAACCAACTTGAAAAAGTTAATCTTTAAGTGCTTTTGCGTTACATTAAACGACTAAAATCCCTTAAATATTTTTTCTCTTTCTATTTTAATAATTAGTACCCTTTTTAGACATTTTATCTGTCAACCACATTTTTCTATAACAATACCAAACATCAATTACATTTTTCTATCCCAATTTTAAAAAGCACTTTTCATAAGCACTTCTTCCAAACCAAGCTTTTTCAAAATGCAACCTCAATTCCAAACTAACCCTTAATAGACCACCCTTAAAAACTATTCTCTAAAGAGCACATGTCAACCCTTAACCCCACATATATAGTCTGCTAAACCCCACCGATAATGCACTGAATAATTTCCCATATATAATAATTCTTTTAATTAATTGTTTATTTTACTTATTGTTATTTATTTATAACATGTTAATATAAGGAGACAGCCCTGGCCGGCAGACTTTTTTCTCAACTAGCTAATCTAACATCTAATTGTCGTTGATTCAAAACCAACTGCAAAAAGTTCGTGGTTTGATGGGGTGTTGGGAGGTTGGGAAATCCTCTTTCTCATTGTGTCCCGCTCTATGCTTCAATCACCAAATCATATGTCTTTGTATTATGCCTTATTTGTTTTCAAATTTTAACAAATAAAATTAATAAAAGCACATAAGTTGTTAGCTCAATTTGTTAGTGCATTTTACCTGAACCATGAGTTGGGTTCAAGTCTCACCAGATTTAAGTTTTGTCTAATTTTATGTTGCTTTAGTAGGTTTGTTATTATGCTAGTTATTATTATAATTTTTTGTTTGGTTTCTCATTTAGATGTTTGGGTACAAAGGTATAAATGAAATTATTAATAGTAATGAGATCTGGATGGAATATCATACTATAATGATATCTAGATTGAATAATGTATCCTCTAAAACAAATTAATAAATGAAATGAAATGAAATGAAAATCTCACTTAAATACAAGGTTTAGCCCCAAATTAAAAATAAATATTTATGTAATTGAAGGGTTAGTCCTAAATATTTTTCTACCAAATGAGACGTGCATAATTCCGTGAATGGAACATAAAGTGAGGCACATATATGAAGTAGAGGATTCTTATTTGGTTGAGAGCTAGATTTGCAGATTAAGGATTCTACCAAATCAACCCCTTGCTAGAGCTCCAAATCTCCTAGTTGAAGAAGCAAATCAAATCATAATTATCACGTTCTACTTCCGCTTTTGCTAGCCCATCAACATTATTTATGGTCCTTGAGATATGATTGATGCTCCAAGAGTGAAGTCTGGTCTTAAGGTTTTCAATCTGCATACTGAGTTTCCTAAGCAAGAATGAGGATCAACAACCAAATTAACAGTACCGGAAGAATCACTTTCAATAACCAGCTCATTATTTGAAGCCCATTCAGTAGCACAAAAAATCAACAAATACTCCTTTATCGCCATAAGTTCGGCCAAATTAAAATCGGCCTCACCAATCGTCTTAGAGAAAACCAATGTTGTACTGTCAGATTAATTGTCTCTTAAAATACCACCAATACTCGCAAGGTCAGGCTGCCCTCTTGCCGAGCCATTAACATTAAACTTCAATATTTGTCCTAAATTAGTCCTCATCTATAAGTTTGCCGCATTTGCTCTATTAATATTTTCAAACTCTACCAGATTTGGAAATCTGAAAATATCACTAAAATGAGCATGTTTAGAGGAGATTAATGCTGTTGCAAGAAACAAATCCCATTCTCATTCTTCCACAACAATTTCATTCCAAGTTAGTGAGAATTAGAAATGCAGTACTGTAACAGCAGTGCTAGTAATAAAGTAGTAATAACTAATCATATAGTAGGGAAATAAAGCCCTTTACAATTTTCAATTATGTGACTAGATATCGGCAAGGTAACATGCAAAATTCAGTGCATTATTATTGTTACATAAATTCAGTGCATTATTGTTGCACTTCAAATGGGGCCTCAAAATCAAAAATTTAGTTTTGATTGATTGAGTTTCTGTCTGGCCTAAACTGATAAATCACATCATGATAATTGAGTCCGTCCCCATAGTAGATATAAAGACGCAATTGATCATGGTTATTATTGATTGAAGATTTTTTTTTTTTAAATGAGAAATGAGAATCATAATGTTGAGCCATCAAACGAGAAATTATTAGGTGGAACAGGTCCATCACGTCATCCATGATTTCGATCAATAAAATTGTGAAAAGTCAGATTTCTTCCTAAAATTTAGGCACTAATTTAGCACCATATTTACCCCAAGTTTCACCATATGAGATTTACAGGGTAAGTCGCTAAATTTAAGACATTAATTGGCTAGGGTTTTAGAAATTATAGGAAAAAATCTGACTTGTCAAAATCTTATTGGTTGGGACCATGAATAACGTGGTGGACCTAATCCATGTAATAATTTCTCCATCTCATAATAAGGATCGTAATTGATTAATTATATTTGGCATGGCTTTTACTATGCCTTGAAATTTTACTTTGTCTATAAATTATTGGAAAATACTTTTTACCCCGCCTAATTTTACCGTCAATTATCCTGCCAAATAATTAAGATAACAAATTTTTTTTGAAAAAATTAAGATAACAAATTAATTTCAAATTTAACTCCTGGTTACAAATAAGGAGGGTTTGCAGGGTAAATCCCTTGATTTTAGGGTATTGTTGAATAGGGTTTTAGAAATTATGATAACTTTCTCCAATTCCATGTCAGGTGGGATATTAGACGTAGAATTAGTCGAGGCAAGTAGCATTACTTTAAATTATTTAGTGGTAATGACCCATCACTTTAACAATGGGGCCAACTATCGATTGGTGACAACTCATAGGTTTTTTTGTTTTTTTAAACTCATAGGTATTTTAAAACCATATCTCAATGATATTTTAATTTGGGAAATTTACCCTTTACATATTATTTATTTTCAAATGGGATAAATTTTGGACTAAAATATTGCCTAAATTATGGGGATTGATTTGATGTTGCGGAATTTTATTGATTGTGCTGACGTGATGGGACTCCCATCTAATAATTTCCCCTTGTCTCTTTACTGATAATTATAATCTTTTTAAATGAATGACATGGTCGCGCAGAAGAAGGTGAGGGTCCTCATCCTTCAATTATTAATTAATTTATTTTTTATCAAGATTAATTATATCGATCGGGATTCCAATATTTTTCAATATCTTCAATACATATTTAATGGTGGAAAATAATATGCATCAAACATATAGTTAAATATCTTCAATTAATTTGAAATTTGACATACATGATCTATGTGATAAGAATTTAAGATCTAATGGTCGTACTGAATAAATTTAAATTCTACAAAAAAATATAAGAGAGCAAAAAAATTGTGTAACTTGATCCCTCCTCTTTTATCAAATAGTAAATTTCATTAATATCACACGTAGAGATTACAAAACGTCGGGAGGAGCAGTCCCGCACCACACATATGGTCAAGCTCTATTTTAGCTAGCTTATGTGCTAAACAATTGGCTTCCCTATTAACAAAAATGAAAAGAATAAACATCAAAAAGAGTTGTCAAATCTCTAACTTCATGAATCAAATTACCCCTTCCCATAGAACCTAATCAGGCTTATTTATCTCATGAATCACCAAGAAGGAATCACTCTCAAACATACAAGCAGACACTCCATATTCAAGAGTCAGTTCAAAACCGAAGAGAATCATGTGAACCTCCGCGTACAAGGGATATGAAACAAAACCCTATCTCTAAGATCCACACACTAAAATCTCCCCCACAAATATATTTTGAATTACCACCCCACGCCCGTCTCTCCCCTAGTGGCACAAAAAGAGGCGTCTGAATTAATTTTCAGTATAACTAGAGGTGGAGGAACCCAGTGCGTTTGCTTTGGACAAGCTCCAGACTTAGCGCCATCAAAATCATTTGCAACCAGTTGCAATTCCAATCGAGCAACCGAAGCTACTAAAGTTGTTGGAGTCGAACAAACGGCTTCAAGAAGTGACCGATTCCTATTATTCCATATACTGACCAAAAAGTATAGAAAACTTTGTCTAATTGTCCAATGCTTACAGTTTTACCAACAAAGTAATTCCAAAAATCAGTATTCTCATCCCATTACTCTAAACATAGAGCAGCCCATGGACAAGCTAGTTCCGAAACGAACTCACTAAATCGGCAACTGAAGAAAACATGCAAAACAGATGATTCATGGCAAGCATATACATCACAATACGCATCTATGTCTAATCCTCTATGTCTAAGGATACTCTTAACAGGCAGAATATTCCAAACTAATCGCCATATAAAAAGTTTTACCTTTGGCAGAACTCTAGAAGACCAAATAAATCTCCAAATGGGAATTCGCTCCTCCTTCGAGAGATCCATTAACGCGTCTTGCAACAATGTAAGCTGAACGAATCGTCAAGGTACCTAATAAAATCCTCATTCCAACTTAAGCAATCTGTAACTGGCTATCTAGGCACCACAAGCTTAAGAACACGTGGAGCATCCTCTTCACAAAACAAATCCAATACTTCCTCAATCTTCCATGATCTATTATCAAAGTCCATAAGATCCGCAACCTTCAAATCGGGCATAACATCACCATTGCGAGGCGAGGGCGTATAAGCAGTTGGTTTGTCAATCCATGATCTTTTTTTTTTTTTCGAACTTTTGAGATTTTTAGAGTTAAACATTCTACCATCTAATCAAATGTTTAATGGCTTTCAATGATTATATTTCTGAAATAAAGAAAATTAAAAAAAAAATAAAGATCTAATCGATAACACAAAAGATTTAATTTACTATTATTATGTAGTAACAAAAATCAAATTAACCAACACATGTTGGATTGAGTGAAAAAAACTAAATGCCCTTTAAGCAAAGTCTTGGATTCGAGTCTTACGAATGGCGAAAACAGGTATTGGGAGAGCTTTTCCCATATAGTGCCCATCGTGGCTCAACTCCGGATTAGTTGGGACTCAATATTGTCATCGGATACTAGAGGGTTAGTACTTAGCAAAAAAAACAAAAAAAAAGCAAATTAATTTATTGGTTATTTTATTTTCATTTGTACTAGTAATCTTCAATATTTTTGTTTATACCTCAATTTACACTTAAGGGTAAATATATCTTTGACCTTGCAAGATTAAGATGAGTGGCTCAGATTCAGTTCAAAAACCTAAGCTCAGCAGGATTCAGAGCCACCTTAATTCTAAGTCAGATAGGAAAAGGATTTATTTTCCTATTTTTTCCTATTATTGGGCCGAATTTGAGGAAGTAATTATAGAATAATAATAATTTTATAATAATAATTATTATGATTATTAAGTCAGCAAATCAATTATGGTCAGAAAAGAATTAAAACTAAGTCATACGACCTTTAAATGCAGAGATTTAATTCTTATATGACGGTCATCCCTGATTATATGAAGAAATATGAGATGCCATGTCTAACTTAGATATGTGGCATGTCAAACATCATTTTACACTTCGTAGCAAAAAAAAAAAATCCATTTTACACTCTGACACTAAATCCCAGCCGCCCATACCCTATATTCAGTGGCTATCAGGTCAGAAATCAACTTTACATATTGTTCAATTAAGGACAATATGTCGAAATTGATGGAATTGGCTATGGAGGAGTGGTGCGATTTCAACAAGAAACATACCATGATGATCTTTGACTTCAGTAGATCATTCTGGTCAAATTTCACCTCAATCGGATTCAGTATGAAAAACTTCTTCACGGTTTTCAATTAAGGACAATTTGGGTGAGAAGCCAATTTCACTATGAAGAACATGTCGATTTCGACCAGAACTTTTCCTAGTGTCATATTATGATAATCAAACCATGAACGGTTTTCAAATTAAGGACACTTGCTCGAAAAAGGTCAAATTCAAGCACGACATGGCATTATATGCATGAAGCCATGTTGGTAACGACATATTATGGTTAAAGTCTAGTCAATTTCGTGCCTTAGCTTTTTCGACCATTTTTGGTAAATTTTATAAGTCTTTCAGTTAAGGACATATGGCTTTCCACCCCGGTTTAAGCCATTTTCTTGATTGATCTTTATTATATTCGAACCATGGGCTAATATTGGTCAAGATATGCTTATTTTCGTAGCTTATTGGTTCATGGTCAAAGTCAGGTACGATTTTGCCTATTTCGTCGTCAGATCAGATACATCGCGCAACACGAAGGAAACCTAGGTCAGGCACAAATGCGCAAATCAACATATATTTCCGAAAGTTGTACGACGATCAGCACTCAGAGTAGTCTTGAATGATGGTTGGCGTCAGAATATCTCAACAATTTCCTAGAAGTTTCCTTGGATCGTCGGAGAAGGAAGTTAAGCAAGATGTCAAGGTCGGATTAAAGCAGATACTTGTTGACTAAGCCCGAGACAAACCGTCGGCCTCACACACCAAGCCCAGGCCGCCCCCTATAAATAGGGACCTCCTCCACCAGATTTCAACACGCTTCCATAGCTACAAACTTGCTCCGCGCAAAATCTCAAGCTCCGTGCTTTTTATTTAAACTCTCTGCAGCAACCCTGCAATTGTTCATGGAGTTCTTATTCGTTCTTCAATATTTCTTTCTTTTAATCTCATCTCAGGATATTAAATCAACTCTCTGCGAGTTTTTCCTTTCTTTCAATCCTGTCCCCGGACATTAAAACATTTGTTACATGTTTTTCTCATATAAATAACAATCAATTGTTATTTCTCTCTCTTTCCTTACAAATTAAACCTTTAAAACACTTTACTTTTGAGAATCCAATCTGGGATCGATGATTTAAATGCTCCGGTGTGACTTTGATACAGTTACCGCAATTCATTTGCTCTGATTTGTTTTACGCTGCAACACGCACCAACATCATGTTTTTACAACTCTTTGTCATTTTCGGCAAAATGACTGGCACGTCCGGCGCTGCTATCTAGTTTTTATCGCAAAAACTCTTCAAGAGATTTTTGGCGCAAACTTTTGTTTTTTGGTTAAAAGAAAGTTTTGTTTTTAATTTGTAACTAGTCTTTACTTCCACGTGTGTTGCACGTAACCTATCGTGTTTATATTAAATGAAAATTGAAATAATAATTGAAATTAATTATAAGTCAAAGAAAATAATTGCACATTACTCTTATTTTATTTTTAAGAACTTTAAATTCTTATTACACACTTCAATACATTAAACTACTACATGTTAACCTAATTAATGAGTTTTTTGAAAAATATAAATAATTAGTTACAAGCAGGGCGGCCTGCGCTAGCGCTGCAGTCATCTTCTTATTAGGGCTATATTTTTTGTAGTTGTTTAAATCAGTTAGTAAGAGGATATTGCATTGGTTGTAAGTTAATCAGTTAGGAGAAACTCATACATCGAAACAAATAATTCGCAAATATAAAGCAAAACACATGACCTCTCTTTCATTCTAAAAGTGCATTACATAAATTCTACTCCATCTCTAGGTAATTCATCAAAATAAAGCTAATATTCAACTCCTCTATCTCTAGATAATTCATCAAAATAAAGCTAATATTAATTGTTGTTTGAAATGTATGTTGATTATTAAAAAAAGACATACTACATTGCGGTCATTTTTTAATCTTGATTGCAATTGTTAAATTAATAGATTCGGGTAGGTGGAAGAATTTGGCTTCTGCATAAGGAAGGCCTAATTTTTTGTAGTTAAGGAGCATGTATAGTTGTCGTAGGAAAATTAAATTAGTTGAGAGCATTTGCAGGAGTATATGTAATTTACACAATGCATCACAAAATGATTGTACTTAGCATTGGCTAACTGCGCTTTTGGAAATGTGGAAATATACTAAACATAAACAACTAATAGAAACCTCAATAAAAGGAAGTCGAATGATAAATTAAAAAAAAACTTTTTGTAAAATAAAAGAGGAATAAGGAAATGTTAAATTTAAGTATCAAATAATATAATCAACAAATAAATCCAGATTTACCTCAAAATGTTGCGGTGAGAAGTGAAAACTCCCCACTTTAGGTTATGCCATCCTAAGGTGCTGCTAAATTAAATGGAAGGATCTTATCAACATCCATCTGGAAATTTTAGGAAACAGAATGGAGTCCATGTGAAACCAATTCAGAGAAATGTCAGGGAAGAAGAAACCCACCCAAATAGAAATGAAGACGAAAGGAAAACAGAATTGGAATGTCAATAGTTTACCCATGAATCAACCATTATTGCAGATACATTTATAGCACCAATCCTTTAGAATTCCGGCAGAGGAATTGAACCGGTAAATCCTAATATCCACACACAATTAATATGTAATTAAAATACACTTAATCATGAATATAAAAATAGTAAATTACAAAAAAGGGCAGCAAGAAAAGTAAGGGAGGAAATTCATCGAGGGTCTTTTTAGTCACCCGAAAAGTGTGAAAAGACAAAAAAAAGCCAAAAGGAGGCACCACATTAATCCTCAATTTGGTCTTTAAGTAATTTCCATAATCACTGAAAATAATATATAGTATATATTTGCTTGTATGGTTGTTCTTTGGTTCCTCTTTTTGAGGGGTGGGTGTACTCTTTTTCCTTCCTGAGGGTTTTTCTTTTTGAACGTTTTAACGAGGCACCCCATGTACCCGGCCCCTTGCTTTATGAATAATATTTCTTCTTTCAAAAACAAAAAATAATTAGTTATTAGCCAACTTATTTTTTTTTGAGTAATTATACTTTTATTAGTTTATATTATAATCGGGTTGGATCCAGAACTACAAAAAGTCTCCAAGTTTTTCAAATTAAAATGGTAAAAATAGAATATTTATAAATTTAATTAAATAAAAATAGAGTTTTTATTGAATTTAAAATATTGAATTTAATTAATTAAAAATATAGTTTTTAGTTGAATAAAACTGTGAAAGTTTTTTTTTTTTTGCAACAGTAAAACTGTAAAAGTTTAAACAATATCATTTAAGAAATATATGTAAAAATTCTAATAATATAGTAATAAAACTGTAAAAGTTTTTTTTGGCAACAGTAAATATTGAATTTAATTAAATAAAAATATCGTTTTTATTAGAATAAAACTATAAAAGGTTTTTTTTTTTGGAAACAATAAAACTGTAAAAGTTTAAACAATGTCATTTAAGAAATATATGTAAAAATTCTAATAATAAATTATTTTTGGCAACGGTAAAACTGTAAAAGTTTAAACAATGTCATTTAAGAAATATATGTAAAAATTCTAATAAATCTAATTTTTTTAAATTAAAATAGTAAAAGGGTAAAAATAAAATATTTATAAATTTAATTAAATAAAAATAGAGTTTTTAGTTAAATAAAATTATAAAAATTTAAACAATGACATTTAAGAAATATGTTCGAAAAATAAGGGTATAATAATCGATTCAAAAGTTTATAAAACTCGCACTTTTTATATATAGTATAGATAAGCTTTCAAACCCACCCTTTTGGCTTTTATAAATAAAGCTTAATCGAGCCTTAGTTTTTTTTAACTATATAAAGATTTAGATAAATAAATGGATTCAAAGCTTAAAGTACTAACGAAAAAAGGAAATGAAGGCTCCTTTCTACTTCTCTTTCTTCAATTATTACTCCACATATAGGAAATTAGAAATTAATCGCAAAAATAGTAATCATAATGCCAACAAAATACTACTAGAAAGTTCCCATTTTCTTTTTTTTTTTAGGTGAAATAAAGTTCCCATTTTCCTTCTATATATAGAAGGATGATTGCTTGTCTACTTGCACAAGTTGATATATTTTTATCAATATAAATAGCATATAATATTGAACTATCCCTACATTGCAGTACTGCAACAATATAGGCAACCAATTCACCAAAAAAAAAAAACAATATCTGCAACCATGAAATCTTTCCTTTCTTTCTTAGGTTTCCTGTTACTTCTCCTGGTAAGTTAATTTCCAAGATATTATTAATTTAATTAAACAAATTGTTTTCAAATTAAAACAATTGTGGGTGAAAATACATGTGTGTGTATTATATATATATATATATATATATATATATATAAATAAAACATATATATATTCGCATGCATATACTAGTTGTTAAATATCGTTGTACCTACTAATTATAATGATGATTTAGTTTTTATTAGCATATTAATTCTTTTTATGGGTCGTTAACTATTATAAATGCAGCTTGCTGACACCATAGTAGCAGCAAGAAAAGATGGTGGGGAATATTGGAGAGCAGCCATAATGAAAGATGAATCAATTCCGGAAGCAATCGAAGGCGCCCTTGTTCGGATGGATGCTGTAGCTGCTTCCTCCTCTGATGACAAAACCAACTGTCACGATTCACCTAACAACATTGAGATTAAGGAACAAAAGATAATTGTGGAGGATTTTGAATTACCTAGGCCTAATAATTATAACAGTGTTGAAAGAGGGGTGACGAAGGAACGTTCATTTGCTAAAGATTTCGAACCCAAGCCCAACCTTTCGGCTTATGGTGATGAAGGTGAAGAGAAAAAATCATTTGCTATAGATTTTGAACCCAGGCCAAACCTTTCGGCTTATGGTGATGATGGTGATCTTAAAGAAGAGGAAAAATCATCCTTTGCTAAAGATTTTGAACCCAGGCCTAACCTTTCGGCTTATGGTGATGATTGTTATCTGAAAGGAGAGAAAAAAATCATTTCCTAGTAATTTTGAACCGAGGCCCAATACGTCTCTCTACTATCACTATGATTAAAATAGAAGGGAGTTGAACCAAATAACTAAAATGAAACTAATTTGGTTTGATTTCTCTTGAATATGGATTATGGAACTAATACGGCATCGTGGCCTGTATTGTATGGTTTGTCTTAATTAGTTATGATTTGGCTTTCTGTTACAAATAAAGAATAAGATGATATATCTATGGTTTGTCGTTATATTAATTATTATATTTATGGTGATATATTTATGTGCCTATAAATATGCCACTTACTTTGTTACGGAATAAGATGAATAAGAACAATTTCTCTCCTTCTTCATATTTTCTTCTTCTCCATATTCTATTGTCTCTCTCCATACTTCAATTCTCTACTCCCTTACTTTTGTTTTGTTATCATTTCACAATAAAATTTCATTTCTCAACTGAATTTTCTTAAAATAATTTATAAAATAAAACAGCCGCACAGAAAGCACAGCCGTGAAGTTCTAGTTATGCTTTATTGTGATAAGACTCAATAACCATCTATTAGTGTGTTGCAGTAAAAGCCAAATATTTGGATTTTGAATAATGTTGTATAATAATCTTATCTTACTACTATATAAAATCACGAACTCAAAATTTTAATTGGGAAATTTCTAAAATACCCTTAGTATTATAGTATAATAATTTTTTATTTAATATTCTTTTTAGTCATTATACTTCCTTAATAGTATTATAGTATAATAAGTTTTTAATTAATATTTTTTAATTCTTTCCTTGATAAAGTTGGATACTTAGTATTATTCAAATCACTTTTAAGTCTTAATTAGCGTTAAAGTTGGAAAGCTTTTGGAAATCAAACCACTTTTAGGAAATAAGTGTTTTTTTTTGTCATTAAACTTTTTTTTAATTATGGAAATTTATCGTAAATTCATCTTATTTTTTATAATTTATATTTATTTAATTAATTTTTCCAATTAACCTAAGAGAATCATATCTTTTTTTTCTTCTTTTTTTTTCTTTTCTCAGAAAACTTTTTCCTTTATATGCTTGATTTTTCTTAAAATTGAAGATCTGACTTACGTAATTAATTATTATATGTATTCATTAGTAAGACATTATTTTTATAGGAAAGAAATAACGAAACAAATTAATCAATTAGTTAATAATTTTTTTCTCTAAAATTATAGAAATTGTATTGAAACTAAGCAACAAGAACCTTCATCTCATACCGTTAATCACAGCCTGGGGCAACCAACTTATACTTAGAAGGTATTAAATGCTGGTTGAAACAACCATTACCATTATTACTGGCTTAAGCTCCTTTACAGTATCACCTAAATCCATTTTTCTAAAATGTTTTAACAAATTAACTTGAGAAGATAGTTTCGCAATTATCTCAATACTGAATCACTCCTTGATTTCAAATGAGAAGGGAGAATTAATGTAGTAAAGGATGTGGAAAGTTTTTTTATATTCTT
This sequence comes from Corchorus olitorius, assembly GCA_001974825.2. Taxonomy (NCBI): domain Eukaryota; kingdom Viridiplantae; phylum Streptophyta; class Magnoliopsida; order Malvales; family Malvaceae; genus Corchorus; species Corchorus olitorius. The sequence continues at coordinate 15,767 of AWUE01019183.1, forward strand.
TTTATTATATAACTTAACTTTTTTTGTGACCTTAGAAAATAAATTCAGTAACATTTTTTCAATAGCATAACTTATTATACACCTAAATTAATAGCTTAGAATTTTTTTTATAAGAAAATCGACAGCAATATTCTTCCTAGATAAATTAATAAGGATTCATATTATTAAGTTTGTTGATATATTGGCGGGACAAATCAATTCCATTCCAATTCTAACCAACCTAATGAGCTACACTCTTAGTCATTATTTGTATTTAAATTATACACACTTATTTCTATCTTGTAACCTACAACCTCTTATACAATTGAATTATAAATAGCCAAGGGGATGAGGAAACTTTTCAAAACCTTTTTCACTCATATTACTTGATTCTTCAATCTTTTACAGATAACATCTTAATTTGTGATAGCCTTTGTAGGAAAAATTATTAGATGAGACCATAGAGTTTAATACAGGTATTTATGGATATATCGAACGGATATATCGATGGATATATCGAACGGATATATCGATGGATATATCGACGGATATATCGAGGTATCGATGAAATTCAAAAATAAGTGGTTCTAAATGCATTAAAACGACGAATATTTATAGTAAACGTTTGAATTTTGCCTTGAAATTTTGACCAATTCGTATTTACATATTTCCACATATTTTAGAATCAAGATATGATAAATAGAGTATATATAGACATTATTTTTAATTTTTTAAATTTTTTTACTGCGAAAAATGTATATAATATGTAAAAATCAAATATACTAATTTAATCATAGATTTATTTTATCTTCAAAATGATGGAATTACCAAATAAATCACTTCATTAAATGCAAAAGTTTAGATGATTTCTTTTCTGAAGCAAGAAGCTACTAGATCATATTTATAATTGCATTATTTGACATTATTTTAGTCACAAAACACAATTCAAAGCATAAAAACAACCTCAGTTCACATTGAATTTCTTGGAGGCTCAAAATTACTGCTATCGTAGTTACCACTGCTATGGCTTCTACTAGGCATGAATGTATCATCTCCAGCCCCTAGGGGCAGTAATCTAGTTAAAATATTCAAGCCATAGAAGTGTTGTGTCGAATACCAAAATGGGAATGTTAGTAATATTACTATTAAATAGATGACCAAAACCGGATCAGACCAAATTGTATGAATTAAAAAGCTAATGTCACTTTTAACAAAACATGCAGTTATTAGTTTGAAGAAACCTTTGGAAAAAAAAACAAACAGACATAAAATTATTGTGACTAATATCAAATTGGCAATGTCAGGAATATTACTATTCAATAAATGACCAAAAGTCATTCGAATGAAATTGTATCATATTATACCTAGGTTTATCTCAAACCGAATCACTTAAACGAAACAATTTTTCGTATTACTATTACCACACTTTTGTAGAATTGACTTAAATTGTTAATATTATTGAAAAAATGAAATAATTCATCGAAATGTCGCTTATATTTTTAATCCTAGATGTAAAAACGAAAAAAAATATTTTTAATTTAATATGGATATTTACGGATATTTACGGATATATCGAGAATATATCGAGGTATCAATAAATATCGACGGATACACGGATATGTCGACAGATATCCGGTGACATTGAAATTTTTTTGGATATTTATATTGAGAGGTACAGATATCGGATATATCGACGGATATATCGAGATATTGACAGATATTTAATTCCATGGATGAGACTGACCCACCAAGTCAGCTATGAAACCAACCATTAATATGATGATAACTCAAAGATTTTCTAAAAGTATATCCCATTCATATCTTAAATTTGGAGACTTATAAAGGGATCAAACCTTTAGATTAAATTGTGCCTAAATTTTAGAAATTGATTTGATGTTTGTGGTTGACACGGTGGAACAATACCATATAATCATTTCTGCCTTTGTATTTTTTTTTTAAATAAGGAAATTGATAACCAATGTAATTTAGTTACAAAATTAGTTAATAGCATCTCAACCTTTATAATAACCACTCCTTTTTTTTGTAATCTTGGAATAAGAAAATCGATAACCATCTTAGTTATTGATGATAAACATAATTCCATAATTGAACTTTATTTTTGTCTCATCAATAAAATTGATCAGTTCAAATCTTTGCAAACTAAATAACTACATTTTAGGATTAATTAATCAAATTTTTGAAGATTGAAAGTCGAATTGAAAATGGTAATAACTTAATCAGTAAAGGATTTAAAAACAACAGTGTGATTAGATGAAGCTCCCCCAATTATGAATTAATAATTTACTTCTCATAATTATTTTTAGATTATGATATATTTCTTCTTCTTCTTTTAAAGAACTTTATTCTTCTTCTTGATATAGCCTTAAAAAACCACATTGAAGCTCAAAGTTTGAATGCTGATTAAGCTCAAAGTTTGAAAGCTGATTAATAGTACATAGCTTTTATAAAAAAAAAATAAGGAAAGAAAGTACCTAGCTGATAGTTGTTAGCCTGATACAAAAGTTATGAGTAAAAACTGAAATCCTTATTTGTCATACTTACTTTCCATTGATTTCTTGGTAATCAAACAGAATAAGTACATAATTCCTAAAAACGTGAATATTTCTAAGACCAACGGATAACATTAATTTTCCGTATTTTTAGAAAAAAAGATAAATTTACCAAAACCATGTTTGGAGCTTAAAGGTGAAAGAAGAGCAATAAAAGGCCTAATCAAAGTCTGAAAATAATTGGGAAGGGCGGAAAGCAATCTTCTCCACTGAAACTATAAATAAAGTTATATTATATTTTATATTTTCCAAATATGAATAATAATATTATTAATAAGAAGAATGCAATACTGCAAGCATAACTTTTTTTGGTAAATTTTGATCATTGGGGTTTAAATTTTGTCATTTAACTACTGTTAAGGATTTAATAACGGAAACTAAACCCAGTCTCAAAATTTAAACTTTAAGGTTCATATTTGTTCAACTCAAAACCACATGGTATATATATGTAATTTATCATTTTTAAAGTATAATTAATGTCTTAAAATTATTAAGAAACCTTATAATAAAAGCATGAGAATATTATATTGAGGTTTGTTTTAAGGGGTACAAGTAAAATTAAAATGCAAATAAGGCAAGAACCAAAATTAGAAAGCATAACCTTTTACAATTGTCCGAAGCTTAAAAGTATATCAAAGATGGAACTATCTGGAAAAACTTTAAAGTTGATCATCAAAGGAGAAGATGGTTTAATGCACATATTTTCCCATTACATAATGAGGAAGATGTAATGACGCAATTGACACAACATAGAAATCAATCTGACAATCAAACCAAAATTACATAGGAAGGTTATTAAAATTTCATAGTGTAATTACCAAAATTTCATAGGTTATCAAAACTTTATAGTGTAGTTATCAGAATTTCATACAAAGGTTACCAAAATTTCACATAATGGTTATCAAAATTTCTTAGAGAGGTTAACAAAATTTCATACGAAGGTTATCAAAATTTTATAGTGTGGTTATCAAAATTTCATAAGAAAGCAAACAAAATTTCATAGAGAGGGAGGTTATCAAAATTTGTGCTTATCAAAATTTCCTAGGGAGGTTAACAATATTTTATAGGGAGGCTATGAAAATTTTATGGAGAGGTTATCAACATTACATAGAGAGGATATCACAATTTTCATTCTCATAATTAGGGGGTTATCGAAATTTCATGGTGTGGTTATCAAAATTTTCAAAGTGTGATTACCAATTTTATAGATTATCAAAAATTCACATTGATGTTATCAAAATTTCATAGTGTGGTTATCAAAATTTCACAGTGTGGTTATCAAATTTTCATAATGAGGTTATCGGAATTTTATAATGAGGTTATCAAATTTTCACAATGTGGTTATCAATATTTCTACGTTGGAGCATGAAAACAACTATCAACACATAAATATATTGAAAATTTAGTACATATTAGGTTTCCATTCATTGCATTTGAATAGAGTTTACTAGAAAGTGGACTCGACAAATGAAGCTTTCTAAGAAGTCTAAAACCTTTTTTTTTTGCCACAAGAAGTCTCAAACCTTAACTTCCTAATTTATCACGTTTATGCGCAAAACGTTGTTTTCGAGAAAACATTCATTTCAAATATATTATTTGCGAAACCAACAATCAAATGTTGTGTTTCAGAATTAGTAACCTTATTGGAAAGTGGGCTTGCCAAAAAAAATTATTCAAAACCTAAAACTTGAACTTCACGTCACGTTATTCTTGAGAAAATGTTTGATCTGAATGCGTTATTTGTGTAACCAACACTCAGATGTCGTGTTTTAAACTTAGTAGAGCTCATTGGAAAGTGGTTTGCCAAACAAAGGTTTCTTCAAAGCCAAAAACCTCAACTTCACAATTTTGTGCATTTGTGCACGAAACATTATTTATTTGAAAATGATCATAATGATTTTTTTTTTTAAAACCAACGCTCTAATTTCATGTATTAAAATCAGTAGAGTTTATTGGAAAATTGACTTGCAAAAAAAAAATTTCTTTAGAACCTAAAACCTCTGAGTATAGCTTATTGGAAACTATGCTCACCAAATAAAGTTTTTTTTAAGAAGATAAAACCATCAACTTCACTATTTTTTGCGTTTCCACACAAAACATTGTTATTGAGAAAACGCTCATTCCAAATATGTTTTTTTTTTAAATCAATGCTTAAATGTCTTGTATCCAAATAATTTGACAAATGATATAATGAATGGTTTTAAATTTGTTGATAAATATATAGCTTTTTTCATAACCGTTATAGCTTTTACAGTAACTAAGTATTGTAAATTTGATAACCTCATTTATTGATTAAATTGTTACCAAAGTTACTTATCATTAGATGTTATTTGATTTGTTGGTGTAAAGCATTTTTCACAACTACATAGCTTTTTTAGTAACTGTGCATTATAAATCTGATAGCATCCATTGTTGATGAAATTGTTAACAATTAAATTTACTGAATTTGTTGGTTCAGGTATAGTTTTTGATAATTATATATAAGTTTTCAGTAAATCTTTACTATAAATTTGATAACTTCTATTATTGAAAAATAGTTGACAAAATTTACTTATAACGAAAAATTGATGAGTTTATTCCCAATAATTTTTAGGAATTTGGACAAATTTAATCTTTTCAAAATTAACAAAATCATTATATTGCACAAGATGTAATTTAAAATCAGTTGCCACCAAACTTCGATCCCACGTGTGAAACACGTGGCAAAGTACTAGTATAATTATAATATATATATATATATAATCTATATAATATCTGTAACTATATATTAAAATTAAAATAGTCTTCAATTAAGGATTATTTGGGGAAACCTGACGACCTCCTATTATTGGTCCTATCTTTCTTTATTGTTTTTTTAAAGGTAAAAAGAAATTGCAGTGAATCAACTATCAAATATAGACTACACATGACTAGCTAGCATTAAGGATAGTAGCCTATGTGCTAAAATATTGGGCTCTCGCTTCACATGAACAAAAGAGCACTTGCTAAAATCATGAGAAACCAAGCCCAATTAGGGGTGTAATCGAGCCGAGTAGTGCTCAACTCGAGCTCGGCTTGACTCTAAAATGGAAAGCTCGAAACTCGGCTCGAGCTCGCCGAATATTAAATTTTCAAGCTCGAGCTCGGTTCGTCATAAACTCAAACTCAGCTCGAGCTCGGCTAATGAGGCTCGTAAGACTATTTTTTAATCAAAGAGGAGGCTCATTTATCATATTTTTCTCTCCACAATTCTCAATCAAAATAGATCCAATAGATCCAAATCTATACAAGACAACATAATAAGGTTGGCTTTTTCTTTTCAAATTATCAATTTATCAAGCTAATTTTCAATTTCCAATATTAGTAGAAAAAATATAGTTAAAATTTCCAGATTCTGCAACTATAATAAATTGTTATCTTTAAAAAAAAAATCTCCAAATCCTACTACAAACTCCCACATCCTTTAAACAAATTAGAGTAGCCCAATAGGAGCCAGTAGATCAGAGAGGAAAATAACATGATTTGTTCATCCTAAGATTTGAGTAGAATCGAAATATTTTGAATGGGAATAAGAATTGAAACTAACAAGAGGCATATTTAGAAAATGAAGAACCCAGTAAGATAAGAACAAGAAAACCCAGTTAGTTGGATGTGGATAAGAAGAAGAAAAACCATTGGATGAGAAGGAGGAAAGTAACAAAGGAGAGTAGCAATGAAAGTATGAAACCCAGGAGAAAACGGTGGGGAAGAAAGAGAAAAAAATAGATTAAGCTGTGCGGCGGTGAGAATTTTTTTAATTAACAAGTTGTAGGGTTTTGGTGTGTGTATATATATATAGGGTAAGCGTGTAAATTTTAAGACTAACCTGGTTTTTTTTGTCATTATATGTAAATAACATGAATTCTCTTATAAATATATAATAAATAAAAAAATTTTAAAAAAAAAAAAAACACAAAAGCTCGATTAAGCTCGCGAGCTACTCGAGCCGGATAGTAAGGAGCTCGAGCTCGGCTCGACTTACTATTCAAATAGCTCGAGCTCGAGCTTGGCTCGAGAAAAAACGAGTCGAACTCGAATATTCATCGAGTCGAGCCCGAGTAGCTCACGAATAGTGTTGTCACATTTACACCCCTAAGCCCAATACACGGATTCGGCTCCTCTCCAGTCCCTCAAATGGACTGGAGAGGCCAGTCCATGTTAGATGTCTTACACGTGTATCATATTAAAATCCGATTGATGAGAGTTGTTTATGCTAAACTACTCTCACTTGTAGTAGATTTTCTTTTGTAACTCTCCTCCTGCAATTATAGCATGTTTGGTTCGACGGAATGAAAAAGGTAGTAATTGCATTGCCAATTCAGTGGAAAAATATAGGAAATGAATAGCTAATTCATGAGTTTGGTTCAGGTTTAGAATTGAACATGAAAGGTAATAAATAAGTCTAAAATTACTTTTTTACCCCAACTTATAATATAATAATAATGATAAATTAAAGTTATATGCTCTCATCCTCCCAGATTGCATGCTTGATGCCCCTCCCTCCCTCTCATCACCGACACCACTCCATTTATTTTGTTATAACGCCAAAATCATTAAAGGCAAACAATCCTTCAACCTGTCTTAGCCTCCCTCCTTTTGTTTGGGTTTGTTGTTCATCTCAAAATAATCAACCATTTTCACATATCTCCCACTGATTTTTCATCTCCACCACTTTTTTAAGGTCGCTAGATACTCCTTTAAGAGCCATGATGTTTTGGATTTCTTTTTATTTTTGGTTTATTAGCTAACTTTGGTGAGATTGGTGGTTGTTTTAAGTCTCTTTTTTGTTGCTAAAAATAGTTTTTCAAGAGTTTTAGGTATAGATCTAAAAAGATTTGAAGGGTTTTTGGAAAAATTAAGTTGAGATCCGTGTTCAGGGGAGTAAGAAAGTGGATTATGGAGTTTTTTTGGGAGCTGTTTGGTTTTCCGGCGCCGATGACGGTGGAAGTGACAGTGGTTTTCATGGTGGTTGAAGAATGTTGTTTATTGTGTTCTTCATGTTCTTGGTTTTTGAAATGTTTTGATCTTTAAGATAGAAAGAGAAAAGGAAAAAGTAGTTTTTGATAGTAAAAACTAAAAAGATAAAAGGGTTAAATAAGTCAAAAATGTAAAAAATCAATTCGGTGAACCACCGAATTGCAATTCTTGGCTTTTTGCTCTGAATTGCAATTACAAGTGATCCCGTAATTGTCTCATAATTACAATTACTGATACATTGAACCAAACGTTTGAGTATTAAATTCGGTGGAATTTTCAATTCTTTCCCTCCAACCAAACGCGCTGTTAATGTTTTGTTCCTATCTACCGTTCGTTCAAGAATGAAGATGGTTTCCGGCTTCTCTCTAAACTTAGGATTAAATCCAGATTCCAAAAAACAGATCCCACAATTCCCTTCCCCTACATCCAACAAGAGCTAAAACCTTAGAATTTTTTTGAACTTGTATAAATCAGAGAAATTATAGTTGTGTCTGCACATCTCATGACTATATCACCAAAAGGCAAGACTGGAAAGCCGATTGGCTTCCACCATTAAGAAATTATTATATAGAGAGATATTCTACCCAAGAGGAATACAATGTTTTGTTTGTCAATATATAAGGTTCAAAAGAATTTAATCAATTATTGCATAAACCCTGAATACCAATATGCAATTTTGGGAGATTGCTACCAGTGCAATTGTAATCCTCTTGAAGGAAGGAAATAAATTCTTTTAACGGAGCTTTTTGCTGCCATGAGTAACCAGAACAAAGCTTACAATTTTTTGCTCAAGGAAAATCACATAAGAGGAATCGAAACAATGGAAAAAAAAAAGAATCAGATGAATCAATAGGATAGCAACGAATTTTTGGGAGTGATTTCGATTGGATTTCGCTTTTTGAACAGACCATTGTAGGTTTTGTAACGGCAGTAGAATGGGAGAAAAAGTTTCACTACACACCAATTTTATTTAATCGGATAATATCTATCGCTAGATCTTACATAACACACATGTATAACATCTAACATGGACTGGCCCCTCCAGTCCCTCAAGGGACTGGAGAGGAGCCAGATCCCCAATACACTGTCAATATAACCTATAGAGTCCACAAGCGGATTAAGGCGTTGACACATATGACATATCCCATTAGTTAATAAAATTAAGGGATAATTTCATTTTAGTACCATGGACCGGACAATAATGATTGATTGGTACTATAAAAACTAATAATTGTTAATAAGGAAGTGATAATTAGTTGAATTACTAAGAAGGAAATGAAAGTTACATATCTACCCTTAATAGTAAGGTTTTTTGCTGCTCATGAACATGATATTGAAATGGACTACACAATAGGAGGTAGCATCTCATTTCCATAATCTCACCTGTCCATCCTAAGATTCGAATCTTAGACCTCCCACAAAAAATTCCAAGTTTTAACTGCTGAGGACACGCTTATGACTTGTAATTTGGTTTTTCCAAAAACCGCAGCCATCTTTCTTTCTCTCCACCGAGACACCGACCGTCACCAAATCAATCTTTTTTTTTTTCATTTATAATTGACCTAATTAAAGTGACGTGTTTGATTCTTCAAATTGAGTAATTCTTCTCCGCATCATGAAATGATGTATATCGACACATGAGAAGATAAAGAAGTCAGCGACAATTGAGAAAATTATGACAGATTTGGTTTCGATTTCAATGGTAACAAATGGGGTTTGCTTGACCCGATTCAAGCAAGTCCAACAAATAACATTTTTCTATATGCTGAAGATGTGTTCTATTGAGTTGACGCATAAAAGGAGAATAACAAGAAAGAACAGAAATTTACGGGAGAGTTGGAATGTAGTTAGTGTGGTGGGGTGGGAAATTAAACTTGAGATTAAGGGTAAAATTGACATCTCAATATCCTTCTTAATAATTTTTAAAAATTTTATATCCTTCCCAATAAATATTACTACTTGGTATGGTACTTCGTGTCAATAATTCTTAGACTTGTTATGGGATTGAGTTTGGAGATAAAAAAGTTACTTTGGACCTCAAATAAATGCCAAATAAGTTATTATTTGTGTTAAAAGTTAATTTTCACCATAAAAATCAAACCAACTTGAAAAGTTAATCTTTAGGTGCTTTTGCGTTACATTAAACGACTAAAATCCCTTAAATATTTTTTCTCTTTCTATTTTAATAATTAGTACCCTTTTTAGACATTTTATCTCTCAATCACATTTTTCTATAACAATACCAAACATCAGTTACATTTTTCTATCCCAATTTTAAAAAGCACTTTTCAAAAGCACTTCTTCCAAACCAAATTTTTCAAAATGCAGCCTCAATTCCAGACTAACCCTTAATAGACCACCCTTAAAAAACTATTCTCTAAAGAGCACATGTCAACCTTTAACCCCACATACGTAATCTGCTAAACCCCACCGATAATGCACTGAATAATTTCCCATATATAATAATTCTTTTAATTAATTGTTTATTTTACTTATTGTTATTTATTTATAACATGTTAATATAAGGAGACAGCCCTGGCCGGCAGACTTTTTTCTCAACTAGCTAATCTAACATCTAATTGTCGTTGATTCAAAACCAGCTGCAAAAAGTTCGTGGTTTGATGGGGTGTTGGGAGGTTGGGAAATCCTCTTTCTCATTGTGTCTCGCTCTATGCTTCAATCACCAAATCATGTTACATGTCTTTGTATTATGTCTTATTTGTTTTCAAATTTTAACAAATAAAATTAATAAAAGCACATAAGTTGTTAGCTCAATTGGTTAGTGCATTGTACCTGAACCATGAGTTGGGTTCAAGTCTCACCATATTTAAGTTTTGTCTAATTTTATGTTGCTTTAGTAGGTTTGTTATTATGCTAGTTATTATTATAATTTTTTGTTTGGTTTCTCATTTAGATGTTTGGGTACAAAGGTATAAATGAAATTATTAATAGTAATGAGATATGGATGGAATATCGTACTTGTCACGCCCCGACCCGAAAGTCGAACACGGACAACCGCCGTGTCACCTTGAAACACGTGCCGGTCGGTCACGCACTCCAAAGCAACACGAAGCGTCAATACCAGATTAAAAACATGGAAAACATGAATGGAGTATAAATTTAAAATACTGAACCTTTCAAATCAGAGTAGATGCGGAATCGTCAAAACCGAAATAATAAAAGTATTTTAATAAATCGGAAACTAAGTCAAATCCAATTAGTGGGTTAGTAAACAAGAAACAAGGCACGAAAAATGCGAATGAATAGACACAATGCCAGTGGGACCCGTCATGTAGTGAGAAGTACCTCTATGAGCAGTGATAACAGCCTACGCCACCGACTCGGCCGTCCAAGAATCCGCTGAGTCCTAACTACCCTGAAAACACAACAAGAATTTGAGGGGGTGAGTACGCAAATGTACCCAGTGAGTGAGCCACCCTCAAAAGAGGACCAGAAGAAGGTGGGGTGCACTCACAACCAAAACAGGTAAGAAAAACCAAGTTATAAAATCCTGTGCAATAAAACAAGTCCAAGAAATCATTTATCATTTACATAAAACAAATGGGCTGCCAATAAAACCTATCCAGAGTGACCTTGGCCCGAGTCAACCTCCGGAACCGTCAGGGGCATTTTCATCATCATCCAATAAATTTTAAAAAAAAAAACATCATTTTTCTCTTTTTGTCCAAACAAGCCCGTTCCCCTGACG
>AWUE01019184.1:0-21941 GCA_001974825.2 Corchorus olitorius
CAGAGTTTTTAACTTGAGTTCATTTTTGTTTACGAACAGTGGCTTCCGAAAAAATCAAAAAAGGGATGGTCGAGGGTTCATAGATTTTTTTGGCAATCTGAGGCTCAATTTAGTAGAAAAAAAAACTACTACAAAAAAAATACAAAAAAAGAGAGAAAAGCAGAGAGGAGTGAGCATAGCAAAAGAAAAAAAGATCCTGGGAGTGGGATAGGAACTTCTTGATTGATCAATACAAAAAAAAAAGGGATTTCATAGGACTCAAAAAAAAGAATTTGACAGCAAAGTTAGGGTTGGTAAACCAAAATTCTGAGGGCAATTCATACAAAAAGTGATTGATCCCAAAAAGGGGCAGGGAGATGCGAAAAGAGAATGATACCGAAAAACAGAGGATTGATACCAAAAAATCCTTTCTCCTAGTCCTCAAAAGCAACATCATTCAAACAAAAAGAGGGATCGTTACCTTGCCCTTCCTTAGAATTTAACTGCTCCTTGTTCCCAGTGCTCTAGGTATCCTCCTTTCCTCTGAGAGATAAAACCGAAAGAATGGTGAGATTAAGGTGTGGAGACTTAATAGTTGGCTAAATCTATCGGTGAGAATAGTGAAGGAAAATACTAATCTCGAAAACAAGCGGGCTTGGTGGCGAATCACAGAGATTTGAAACTTAGATTCTCAGTTCGGGTGAGGCCTGTTCGTAGAGGTTGAGTCGGTTTCTGCAAGAGCTAACGCCAGATCCAAGTCCGGAGGAGGAAGAGGACCAGAACTGCACAATTTCCAGGCTTCAAAGAGGCTCCGACGGAGGCAATTGCGACGGTCCCTGGCGGAGCAGGCGGAGGTTTGAATTTCAGGCCGATAAAAGGGGTACAGGTGAGAGAAACTACTTTTTTCGGGTTTGATATTTAGAACCAAAACAAATAATGGGTTTTAATCGCAAATATTAGGTTAAATATAATATGACTTGGGATAATCATCTGTTGGGGAGGGTATTAGGGTTTAGAATCTGTATAGGCCTATATGCTAATCACGTTTAGACCTTTAGAAACTTAAAAGTGGACCTTTGGGTATGTGGGTTTTAGTTTGGGCTTTCGACCTTAGGTTCCGTGGGCTTAAGTTTGCTACTTGGGTTTTAATTGTTCATGTTAAGCTTTTATTTTCTGTTGGGCTTCTGTTGGGCTTCGGCTATTGAGACTTGAATCCTATATTTTGCTTTGGGCCTCTTTGTTTTGTTTAGGCTTTGCTTTTAACCAAGTAAATTAGTTGTGTGGGCTCATATATGCATATATGTATATGTTTGGACTTGAATATTTGCTTTGGGCCTTATAATTGATAAGTCTATATTTATGGGGTGAGCTTAAGGTTTTGTGTGTAGTTTCATTTTCTTTAATTAATAAGGATAAAAATTGAATTAGTTTTAGCTTTTAATCAAATTTCATGTGCATTCATGTTTTAATTTTATGTTTCTTCATGTTGCTAATTATGCCATGATATACGAATTAATTAAAATGACCCGATGATGGGGTGTATGATTGGGATTTGGACAGCTATTGTCGGTCTCAATTCATCGCCCCTAGGCTTGGAACATCTGGACGGGGGTCTTACCAGTATGTGTGGAAGGCACCCGGACAGTGTTCCTCGTATAATTACCCGGTAAAATTTACATTCATCGGAATCCATGCATCACGTGCATTCATGCATATAGAGAACGAAATTAATACATGTTATTAAAATTTAAGATTAAAATGAAATTCTTTGTTTCAAAAAAAAAAATTGTGATTGCTATTGTTCCCTTCAAGTTTTGCTTAAATCAACGACAAGAGTCAACTTGTTTTAAGAAAATAAAACAGGCTTTTAACTAAAAATCAAGGTTCATTTTTTATTAAAAGGCACTTTGTCATAAAAAAATAAAATGGGCATAACCAAAAGGAAAAATAAAGATTTTGCTTTTTATTGACAAAGAAAAAGGATTTTCACAAGAGGGCGATTCAAAAATCCTAAAATAAAAAATAGAATTCAAATAAAAAAAAGGAATTACAAAAAAAAAAGAAGAGTTTTCAAACCTAAAAGAAACAATAAAAATTAAAAAAATCCAAAGTATACAAATGAATGTTTATTTTTCGGAAGGAATTCCAAAAATTCAAAATCAACCAGTTTTATTTTCAAAGGAAAGGAAAGTTCCCATTTTCGGTTTCTTGCCAAAATAGAGTCATTTTGAGCCCGATTTCCTTAAAATCCCTTTCATGAGGAACCCAGAAGAGAACAAATAGTAAAATGGGGATAAGAATTGATCAAAGGGGTCTGATCATTTCTTTTGAATCCCAAACACCTTTTTAAACATACAAAACTCATTTGTGTTTGTGTAACTTTGTTTCCAAAGTCAAACAAAGGATTCACTTTCTTTAAATTATTAAAATTTTAGGAATAATGGCAACCAATTATGGAAACCCACAGTAAGGTCTAGGCTAGTCAGTGCTGTCGTGGGGGTGCTGATCCTTCCACACGCGTACCCGACTCCCGAACCTTTAAGACTCTGGTTAGAAGACCGTTTATTAGGTTTAGTGTTGCCTTTGCCAAGCTTAGGTTAATATTAGACTTAATAATCTGATAGGTGGCTAATCACACCTAGGTTAAAAAAGAGTATTGGCGACTGCTCAAATTTTAGTCGTTTCGACAGAGTTCCCCGGACTCGAACGTTACGACAGCTTGGCGACTCCACTGGGGATCAGTTAGAGAGTCAAACTGGGTTCTGGTTTAGAACTGACTAGGGTTTTTGTGTTTGGTTGTTTATTTCTTGTTTATTCACGTTATTTCATGTTGTGTTTACATGCTTTGTTTATATTTCGTATATTCTGTCTAATCTTTGCTATGCTCTATTTTCCTTTGGGGGTAGTTTAGTAATTTGGGGTGTAGTGGTCAGTAAGGGTTTGTATGTTCCTTCACACACGCACTAATAACTTGCATTTGCATTGCATGAGCTTATACCAGAGCTCCAACCATTTTAGGAGGAGGCAAAGTAGCTAGCCCTCGTGTGACTATAGTCACCGTGCGGGTTTTTAGTGAAACACCTACACTCAGACTGAACCCTTTTCAATGAGCCTATGATAGGTAAGGATTGGGGGCCTTACTAGCCTAGAGGGGGCGACAGTAAGGACAGTTTGGTAACCTTTAGATCAAATGTGAATCCTCACCCAACATATGGATCCCTGAGAGATATTCAGTTTAGTTAGAGCCAAAAACCTGTGAGGATAAACCAAGTACCCAAAAGGAAACATCTCTTACCTTCACTATCACGTTCTTTTAAATTTGAATCGTAGAGTGAGTAATTGCATTGCTCGCAATAGGTGAACCAACCTGCCCCAAGGCAACATATTTGCCAAGTTTTCAGTGGAAAATATTTTTAACAAAGCAAGTGGGGCATTTTCTTTTACGACTTTTCTTAGTTGTTTGTTATTTTATATCCTAAATCACTACTGACACTTTGTTTTGTTCTTATTTTCCTTTATTTCAATCCAGCATCATGCATTTCATGCATTCGTAGGGCTGCCAGATTACAATCGGGATAAAAGATGCTTGATTAAGTCGTGAGAGCCCATGACCACCATCCCACATCCAAAAGAAATTCACTCATAAGGATTCAACAGGACGAAACCCACCAACCAAGAATTCAGTCCAAGTTGCTATTAAATAATAAAAAAAAACCTTTGTTGTACCTATAATAGAACCTTGTACTGAATGATTTGTAATATGTTGAACCTTGTTTTGAAAACCTTAATCAAGCATCTTCTGTTCCAATTGTCCTATGGCAAATATTTAGATACTATACCCACATAATTGTTTTTGTTTTGCAGGACTGCATCATAAAGATCATGACATTATTGTACATCCTCACACATTCATATCTTGTAATGTTTTCACATCACATGGTTAGCAGTGCATATCCATGCATTTGCTCCTCAACATAGCCTGCCATGTCATACACTTTCTTCAAGCATCCATGCCATGCATCCGAACTCATACGAACCTTCTTGTCATTTCCGAGACTTCATGTCATGCATCTCGTACATATGTTCAAGCATTCATCTTGCATTTATCACCATCTTGTGGTAGGATGTAATGGGATAATGTAGTTTTGTTGGTAATAAATGAGAAGTTCCTTCACTTGCTTATTTTATGTTACAAACATGGCCCATCATCCATGCTCCACTGGCATCATTTCACTACATATACATGTCATCATCAAGCATCTCATGCATAGACTCTATCAAACCCAATGAAAGAGAGATCAATATTAATGCTCTCTGGAGGAAAGGTTTCTTCCTAGTTAGGCCATGCCTGGGGAGACGATTGATGGGGTCCCTAGTTGATAAGGATCTAAATGTCATTTCTCTGCTGCTTGGCAGGTAAAATGACAAGTCCTCAGGATATCCCATCTTCAACAAGAATCATGGATGCAATTGATCAAGTTGACAAAATAGAGCAAAATCCAAATGGGGCAAGTGCCAGAAACAACGCAGAGAAAGTTGAGCTTGACACCAATTAAGGGACAGGTCGGCGTGCAATTAAGACAAGGGGGCAATGAGCATTTGGAGGAGAACACTATGGTTGAAAATTCTCATCATGTTGATGTGTATGAATTGTTGAGTAAGAGGTTGAAAAATATTGAGGGTGCCAACATGTATGGATCTGTGCACCCGAAAGATTTTTGCTTGGTTTCAGATCTGATCATCCCTCCAGGATTCAAAATGCCCAAATTTGACAAATATGATGGAGTTGGTTGCCCCAAGACGCACTTGACCATGTATTGTCGTAAGATGACCCCATATGTCCACGATGAGAAGTTGATGATCTTTTGCTTCCCAGATAGTTTGACAGGGAGCACAGCCAGGTGGTATGCTCAATTGGATGTCAGTTGTATTGGTACGTGGGAGGATTTGGCAAAGGCATTCCTTGCTCACTACAAATATTTGATGGAAACAATGCCCAATCATACAACACTCACAAAAAATGAAGATGAGATCAGATGAAAGGTTCAGAGAATATGCAGTGAGGGATGTGGCGGTGCAAGTTAAACCTTCTTTACCTGAAAAGGACATGGTAGACCTTGTGGTTCAAACACTTCCAGATCCATATTTCGAGATGATGTTTAGCAATTGGCCAGATGATTTTACTAAACTCATTCGCATTGGAGAGACGATTGAGGATGCCATTCAAAGCAGAAAGATTGCGGTTACGCTGGAAAATGACAAAGGACATAGAAAGAGGTTAGGAAGCGAAATGAGTGAGCATAGCTATATTGGGTGTATGGATAGAAATGTGAAGCATGACAAGTTCATACCCCGAAAGAAGGCTCAAGCTGCAAACCAATCCGAGATTGATCAATTGCCGATCCCAGCTACTGGTCCAGAAGCAACTTATCTCCCCAATAGCCATGAAAACAGTTCCTAACCCATCAGCTAGGAGTTATGACTCGGTCCGTAAATGTGATTATCATATGGGTGTTGTTGGGCATTCAATAGAAAGTTGCAGGCAGCTAAAGGAGAAGATTAAGGACTTGATCAAGAGTGGTACACTGACTCTTGAACTCCTCGAGCAATGGAGGGCCACCGAACTTCAAATCAGTCAAAGGAAGAGAAGAGAGCTTGTGAAAAGGGAGGAATTTTTGAAGCTTTGAAACTCCCATTACATGAACATGGCATGCGTATAGCATTTTGAATTACAATGATGTTTTAATGTTTCTGGTAGTTTTAATTATTCTCTCTTGTTTTAGTAATCTTTGTAAATAAAAGAAAAACTTTTTCTTTGGAATGTATGCTGCAAAAGTTTTTAGATTTGGTGTTCACTATTTGGCAAGACCCCTGATGAGTTCTCAAAGGCATTTGGAAGGACGATGATCTTTGGTCCAGGCAACGAGCAAAGGAATAATGAATTTTTGTGTGCAAAAAAAAAGAGGGGTTTTCAACGCAGGATTTTTCGTTTGAAATTGGATTTTAATGTGATAACTTGGATTTTGTCAACACTGTGCCCAAAACACAAGCACAAACACCCTTGAAACCGAAAATAAGTGCCTCAGCCAAATCTTCACTTCTTTTCTTATCTTCCGAAACTCAACAAAAATCAACTCGGCCCACCTTATACATTGGGACGATCTCAAAAGGCCAAAACCACCACATTTCTATACCTCGTGGCAAAATTTTTTCAAGAGGACACATTCAGATCACTTTGGTGTCCAATAAGGGAATTACTTCTTTCCATCAATCCCGTTGACAGACAATAATACCTTCCTTACCCTTCTGATTAACAAAATCAACCTTCCCTCCAACTAAGTGGAATTCAAGATTACTTAATTTATTTTACAAAGAGGTCATTTGAGTAAAAAGGGGCAAGAACCTCAATCCAAAATTCGCATTGAAAAAATCGGAGAAGAAAAATGAAAAAATAAGAAGAAAAAGGCACTTGGAATATCCAGATGAGTCCGACAAAGGGATTTTCAAAAGAGTCGTAGTTTTCAAAAGATTTTTGATAAAATGCTTTAAAAAATGGTTTTCAAAACTCGTTTTCACGAGGAACCTCTTCAATGAAAATGTCCAATCTTGAAGTGATAAATGGCCTTCTTTCATATTCCCTTCACTTGTAGAAAATATCCATTGTTGTCCCCTTCGAGCCTAATTAATTTATTTTCAAATGAGCCATAATGAAGGATCACTCTCCACACTGGGGGGCAAAGGTGAAGGAAAATTAGCCTCAAAAGCAAGGGTTCGCACCCAACATCAATTGGGGCATCCCGACAGTAATGAGTAGAGTTCACAAGGAGGCATTGAGTCCACTCCATCAAGAAATTCTAATAAAAAAAAAAACGAAAATTGAAAGTAAGAGTGAAAACTGAGAATTGAAAAATAAGATGGAGCGAAGGACAATTGGTATGATAAGATCCTTCACATGACAAAAAAATGATCCTTAATTCAAATACCCTCAAACACATTTTTGAGCCTTTATATCCTTTTTTGGCAACCCAGAGCCCTAGCCTACATTACGTGCTTAATAAAAGTCCATCTTTGATCAAGTGAAGATATTTGAGAAGGGAACTTTCCTCAACAAAAGTAACAGTCCTTTTTTGCAAAATGTTTTGAGTCAAAACTTTAAAAAAAATAATGAATGGAAAAAATGAAGAAAAATGAAAAAATGTTTCGGGATAATTTGGAGTTTTCCAAGTGCATGAAAAAAAAGGAAAAGAAAAGTGAATGAAAAAATGAAAATGAAAAAATGAAGAGATAAAGCTCTAGGGTGAAAACCCAAAAGGCAGTTTAGAGCAATAATGGGAATCCACAAAGCCTCCTGAAATTCATAGCCAAAAGCACTCAAAGGAAATGAGACCCCTATGAGATAAGTGAGTTGGTTAACTCATGGATAGTCAAAAGGAGGAAATCACCTAACACTTCGGCTCAACCAGAAGAAGCCAATTCATTTGATGGTATTTGCTCCCCACTTTTCTAACCATATCCCTCAAGTGGCCAGTGTTGACTCGAAATTTTTCCGAATGAACATGGATTTGATGGTGAAAACAATTTTCAAAAAAAAAAAAGAAGAATTTTTCGCAAACTGATTTCATTCCATTTGTGAGCCAAGGATGAAGCACATTGGCTAGTCCTAAAAGGTCAGAGTTTCATGATTAAGGGGGATTCTAAATGGTGTTCGCCAATTCTCTTTTGTAAAAGTTCTAATTTTCACAAAGTTTGCATGTTGCATGCATGACATTCTCATTGGGCAAACCTGGTGATTTTTAGTGTAATCATTTAGATATGACAGTTTCTTGTGCAGTTGAGTTGAACTGTTACAGGCCTCAAAAAGAATCAATCATGCGACTAACGAGTCAAGGCTTTCAATTGAAGTGGATCATCTCCAAGTCGGATTCAAAGCTTAGCATTGGATAACAGGGCATCTGATTAAAAAGGGAAGTTAATTGAACTTCACTTCTTGAAGTAATTCATCATACATTCCCTGTATTCATGGGCATTCATGCATGCATGCACACATTGGGGCAATGCATCATCATGCTTTCAGGACAGATACTCGCGAGAAAAAAAGATAACAAGATCTTGGAAAAGCGAAGACAAAATCCGTGTTGGTAAGTTTTTTTATCAAAGTTGCATTTAAGTTTCAATCACAACCTTGCTCAAGGTCTCAATTCAGAATTTGCATTTGTAAGACCTCCGGGCACAATTTCAGAAACCTCCGGGTATTAATTTTGATAAATCCTCCGGGTATCATTTCATTTCATTAAGTTTTAATCAAAGCTGTGTTTAAAGTTTCAAAATCACAACCTTGCTCAAGGTCTGAATTCAGAATTTGCATTTGTAAGACCTCCGGGCACAATTTCAGAAACCTCCGGGTATTAATTCTGATAAATCCTCCGGATATCATTTCATTTCATTAAGTTTTAATCAAAGCTGTGTTTAAATTTCAAAAACCTTGCTCAAGGTCGAGTTTGCATTTGTAAGTCCTCCGGGCACAATTTCAGAAACCTCCGGGTATTAATTCTGATAAATCCTCCGGGTATCATCTCATTTCATCAAGTTTCTTAATCAAATTTACGTTTAAATTTCAATAAACCTCGTTCAAGGTCAAATTTGCATTTGTAAGACCTCTAGGCACAATTTCAGTAACCTCTGGGTATTAATTCTGACAGGTCCTCCGGGAATTCCATATCTTTTCTAGGAACTATTTTGCTTTATCAATATCTGTTTTAATCCTGCTCAGGATCATTTATTTATCTATTTATTTTTACCAGTCAATTTTAATCCTATTCATGATCATTGCTTTATCAAATTAATTTATAAATCCTATTCATGATCATTTCTTTATCAAATTAATTTCAAAATCCTGCTCAGGATCATTGGTTTATCAAATTAATCACAATCCTATTCAGAATCATTGCTTTATTCATCAAATTAAATTCAGAATCCTATTCAGGATCATTGCTTTATCAGATTAATTTCAGAATCCTGCTCAGGATCATTGCTTTACCAGTCAATATCAATCCCATTCATGATCATTTCTTTATCAAATTAATCACATTCCTACTCAGGATCATTGCTTTATCAAATTAATTTCAAAATCCTGCTCAGGATCATTGCTTTATCAAATTAATTTCTAAATCCTGCTCAGGATCATTGCTTAATCAAATTAATTTCAAAATCCTACTCAGGATCATTGCTTTATCAAATTAATTTCATAATCGTACTCAGGATCATTGCTTTATCAAATTAATTTCAAAATCCTACTCAAAATCAGTGCTTTACCAAATTAATTTTTTGAATCCTATTCAGGATCATTTCTTTATCAATCAATGTCCATCCTATTCAGGATCATTATTGTATCAATCATTTCGGAATCCTGCTCAGGATCATTTCTTTATCAGCCAATTTAATCCTATTCAGGATCATTTCTTTATCAATCAATTTCCATCCTATTCAGGATCGTTGTTGTATCAATCATTTCAGAATCCTGCTCAGGATCGTTTCTCTGTTATTCAATTCTAATCCTATTTAGGATCATTTTCTTTATCAATCAATTTCAATCCTATTCAGGATCATTGCTTTTCGAATCCTATTCAGGATCATTGCTTTGTGAGTCAATTTCAAAGTCCTATATTAGGATTTCTTCTTTAAAATTCGCTTTCGAAGTCCTGTTCTAGAATCTCTTGCGCTTCGATATTCGTTCTCAAAGCACTACTTTAATTTCTATTTTGGAATTCTCTTTCAAGCCTTGTTTTACTTTATCTGCTTGACAAAGTGGGCGTCTACGTCTTTGCGCAGTTTCCAACTTTCAGAAAGTATACAAACTACTCCTTTCCTCACTTCCTGATAGTTGAAAAGCACGCAAAGAGGGGCAGCTGTAGACACCCATTTTAGTCCATGTCCTTCAATTTAGATCAAATTGTTTCTTAATCTGTATCAGGGTATTTTGGACAAATTGCTAGTTCATTAATGTTGATTTAGTTAGCCTTTTTCTAAATTTCATTAGATATCATTTGCATTCAAAATCCCAAAATGTTTTTCTTAATTGCATTTTGCACTTACAATTGTTTTCAAGTCCTTATTAGAATTAGAGGCCCATCTCATTACCAAAAATACTTTTTCTTAGCCTTACATTTGCATTCCAGTTTAACAAAGTTTTAAGTTTACATATCGCAAACTGCAAATCAGAAGACTCCAATTGGACTTCCACTCTGTCTCTTTTTGTTACGAGCCTGGTTTTCCCCATTTCTCTCTTGTTTTCTTTGGTTCTAGTCTTCATTAGGTTCTTCCAAAGCTTGCCACATATCTTGTAAAGAGAATTGATTGACATATTTAGCATTATGGATTAGGGGCATATATAGCATTACAGCATGCATTCACAAGCTATCTAGTCGCATTTCACATTCAAAATTAACTAAAAACAAAGCATATCTCATTGCACCTGGCATCTTACACTTAAGCATTTTGTACTTCTCAATCACCTTCATCATCGGTACTCATAATTCACCATTGCAATCAGATTTCAGCATGCATTTTAATTAACATATATCTCCATTTCCCATCTCATTAACCAAAAACATTTCACATCCATTATTACGCATCAATAATTGCATACATCATCCTCATTCTCATTGCAGCACACATTCACAGTGATAAGAGCATTCAATTTAAGCATGTATTACCTTAGGTGTTCTCACCTTTGCATGTCCCTCGATAATAAATAAGAAGCAGGCATTCACATGATCAAACAAAAGCCACCACATCAGCATCTCAACACTGCAGACAAAAGAAATCACATGAGCTGCAAAGCTCAATTGCAACCAGTAAAAACAGACAAAACAAGGCAAGGTCACTGCACACCAACCCTTGCACACTGCACACACTGTCACACCAACCCTTAAACACTGCACACAACAAACAAACGAGGGGTTTTTTGGGATTTTTAGGGAAGATTAGGAATAAAAGGAGGAGTTCTTAGAACTCTAAAGAAAATGGAGAGTATACAGAAAAATACCAAAAAAACAGAAGTCCATCCTTTTTAACAACAGAGATTCATACATCCTTAAAATACCAACCGAGGGGGGAGGGGTTTTTGGAAAAAAAAGAAATGGAGGAGGGTTCTAGCAGTTGTTTTTTCCAACAAAAAAAATACCAAAAAACAGAGTTTTTAACTTGAGTTCATTTTTGTTTACGAACAGTGGCTTCCGAAAAAATCAAAAAAGGGATGGTCGAGGGTTCATAGTTTTTTGGCAATCTGAGGCTCATTTAGTAGAAAAAAAAACTACTACAAAAAAAATACAAAAAAAAGAGAGAAAAAGCAGAGAGGAGTGAGCATAGCAAAAAGAAAAAAGATCCTGGGAGTGGGATAGGAACTTCTTGATTGATCAATACAAAAAAAAAAGGGGGATTTCATAGGACTAAAAAAAAAAAGAATTTGAGAGCAAAGTTAGGGTTGGTAAACCAAAATTCTGAGGGCAATTCATACAAAAAGTGATTGATCCCAAAAAAGGGCAGGGAGATACGAAAAGAGAATGATACCGAAAAACAGAGGATTGATACCAAAAAAATCCTTTCTCCTAGTCCTCAAAAGCAACATCATTCAAACAAAAAGAGGGATCGTTACCTTGCCCTTCCTTAGAATTTAACTGCTCCTTGTTCCCAGTGCTCTAGGTATCCTCCTTCCTCTGAGAGATAAAACCGAAAGAATGGTGAGATTAAGGTGTGGAGACTTAATAATTGTCTAAATCTATCGGTGAGAATAGTGAAGGAAAATACTAATTTCGAAAACAAGCGGGCTTGGTGGCGAATCACAGAGATTTGAAACTTAGATTCTCGGTTCGGGTGAGGCCTGTTCGTAGAGGTTGAGTCGGTTTCTGCAAGAGCTAACGCCAGATCCAAGTCCGGAGGAGGAAGAGGACCAGAACTGCACATTTCCAGGCTTCAAAGAGGCTCCGACGGAGGCAATTGCGACGGTCCCTGGCGGAGCAGGCGGAGGTTTGAATTTCAGGCCGATAAAAGGGGTACAGGTGAGAGAAACTGCTTTTTTCGGGTTTGATATTTAGAACCAAAACAAATAATGGGTTTTAATCGCAAATATTAGGTTAAATATAATATGACTTGGGATAATCATCTGTTGGGGAGGGTATTAGGGTTTAGAATCTGTATAGGCCTATATGCTAATCACGTTTAGACCTTTAGAAACTTAAAAGTGGACCTTTGGGTATGTGTGTTTTAGTTTGGGCTTTCGACCTTAGGTTCCGCGGGCTTAAGTTTGCTACTTGGGTTTTAATTGTTCATGTTAAGCTTTTATTTTCTGTTGGGCTTCTGTTAGGCTTCGGCTATTGAGACTTGAATCCTATATTTTGCTTTGGGCCTCTTTGTTTTGTTTAGGCTTTGCTTTTAACCAAGTAAATTAGTTGTGTGGCCTCATATATGCATATATGTATATGTTTGGACTTGAATATTTGCTTTGGGCCTTATAATTGATAAGTCTATATTTATGGGATGAGCATAAGGTTTTGTGTGTAGTTTCATTTTCTTTAATTAATAAGGATAAAAATTGAATTAGTTTTAGCTTTTAATCAAATTTCATGTGCATTCATGCTTTAATTTTATGTTTCTTCATGTTGCTAATTATGCCATGACATACGAATTAATTAAAATGACCCGATGATGGGGTGTATGATTGGGATTTGGACAGCTATTGTCGGTCTCAATTCATCGCCCTTAGGCTTGGAACATTTGGATGGGGGTCTTACCAGTATGAGTGGAAGGCATCCGGACAGTGTTCCTCGTATAATTACCCGGTAAAATTTACATTAATCGGAATCCATGCATCACGTGCATTCAGGCATATAGAGACCAGAATTAATACATGTTATTAAAATTTAAGATTAAAATGAAATTCTTTGTTTCCAAAAAAAAAACAATTTGTGATTGCTATTGTTCCCTTCAAGTTTTGCTTTAATCAACGATAAGAGTCAACTTGTTTTAAGAAAATAAAACAGGCTTTTAACTAAAAATTAAGGTTCATTTTTTATTAAAAGACACTTTGTCATAAAAAATAAAAATGGGCATAACCAAAAGGAAAAATGAAGAATTTGCTTTTTATTGACAAAGAAAAAGGATTTTCACAAGAGGGTGATTCAAAAATCCTAAAATAAAAAAAAAGAATTCAAATAAAAAAAGAAATTTCAAAAAAAAAAGAAGAGTTTTCAAACCTAAAAGAAACAATAAAAATTAAAAAATCCAAAGTATACAAATGAATGTTTATTTTCCGGAAGGAATTCCAAAAATTCAAAATCAGCCAGTTTTATTTTCAAAGGAAGAGAAAGTTCCCATTTTCAGTTTCTTGCCAAAATAGTGTCATTTTGAGCCTGATTTCCTTAAAATCCCTTTCATGAGGAACCCAGAAGAGAACGAATAGTAAAATGGGGATAAGAATTGATCAAAGGGGTCTGGTCATTTCTTTTGAATCCCAAACACCTTTTTAAACATACAAAACTCATTTGTGTTTGTGTAACTTTGTTTCCAAAGTCAAACAAAGGATTCACTTTCTTTAAATTATTAAAATTTTAGGAATAATGGAAACCAATTATAGAAACCCACAGTAAGTTCTAGGCTAGTCAGTGCTGTCGTTTGACAGGCGTCGTGGGGGTGCTGATCATTCCCCACGCGTACCTGACTCCCGAACCTTTAAGACTCTGGTTAGAAGACCGTTTATTAGGTTTAGTGTTGCCTTTGCCAAGCTTAGGTTAATATTAGACTTAATAATCTGATAGGTGGCTAATCACACCTAGGTTAAAAAACATTAGTGGCGACTCCTCAAATTTTAGTCGTTTCGACAGAGTTCCCCGGACTCGAACGTTACCACACTCGACAATTGCCTTTTCTAGCCTTTTGGAACCTCTTGATAGTCAATGTTATAGGGGTGCTAATACCTTCCCTACACGTAATCGAAACCTCGAACCCAAAATCTGGTAACAAAGACCAATGGTTAATCATTATTAATGAACTTAATTCAACATTAAGGACACATTAAAATGGTTATTTAAGTTTAGGTGGCCAACCACACCTGAATAAAAAAGATTGCTGGCGACTCCTTTCCATTGAGTCTAGCGCTTAGATCTCTCGAACTGCACATTACAACAACATGATCATCATACTAACTCACTTGGTATTATATACCTTAGTGATTGGTCTTAGTGTCATTGTGATACGAATCTTGTTGTGATAGATTCAAATCTACCCTTAAAATCCTCCAAAATTCAACTTGAAACTCCAACTTCTAGACTTGATGAATTTGATAGTCTCTCCAAAGATCCAATCTTTTTTCGTCGGCCCTAGATGATCAATTAGACCTACAATTGACAACCTAAGATCACAAGAAACACAACTAGATAATCACTATCTAATTGTTTGCTAGGACTCTACAAGATTGATAAAATCCTAAGTATGTTCAAACTAGAACAATGAAGCTAAATTCTCAAAAGAAATCTCTTTGATTGAAAAACTTAACTTGAGTTTACAAGAGGGGTATGGATCCTTTATATAGTAGTAAGGGACGTCCTAACCCTAATCCTAAAGTAATAAGGGCGGCTATCAAGCCTTACAAGCCCAAAAATAAAGACAAGGAAAACTAATCCAAGTCCAATTAGGAAAAATAAATAATAAGGCATAATTAAACAAGGATTGGACTTAGTCAAACAAGGCCCAACCCTAATGTCATCTAAACATAACAATAAGCTAATCTAAGATAGAATAAAGCCCACAATAGCCGAAATTATACATTCAAGCTTTAAGTCATATCGATTGCATGTAAGGTGATGATCTTGGAATCAATGGATGAATGCTTGCTCAAATCATCACCAAAGTGTTGAACCCTGTTGTTTTTTATGATAACAAAATAAACCCAAGTATATTAGCTAATACATCTACTTAGTGGGCAGTGAAGTCTTTAACCGCAGAAAGGTTGAGCATTGTAGACTCATAAAAAGGAAAGCTTCATTAGTGACACTATTAGCAAGATGCCACAAATCCTTAGGCGCATTAAAAGCTCAAATTACCCAAGAAAATTCAGTTGAAGCCAAAGGCTGCAATTTCAGAATACAAAGCTCAAGTTTGAAAATGCATATCCAAGTCAGCATGCATGAAGATTATTTAAGTTAAGACAAACTGGTTGAAGATACAAAAAGACTGGAAGATATTAGTGGGATTAACGATTTGGAGATTAAAGCAACTAGTAGCTACAAGACAAACAATATGGATGCACTGAAGCGATCAATGTCGTACGGACGCGCTGAACTGTCAACAGCTGGCGCGACTAAAAGACAATAAAAAAGGGAAATTGGTTTGAATTTCAAACCTAACGGCTAGTTTGCTAGAGAGATGTATAAAAACTCAAATTTAACCGTTTGAGTTCAAGTTTTGGAGCATCATTGAAGATCAAATCACTTACTCTCTCCAAAATTTCAAAATCCCTAAAATCCAAGTCTTGCTCTCTTTATAGTTTATTCTTTTAGCTTGGAAATTTGTATTAGTGCTTAAAGTTCATACCTTTAGATTGTAATAGGCCTGATGGTGTGTATTCTGATCTATTAGGATCATATTTACACTTTGATACTCTGTTTTTCTGATTTTGTTTGAGTGCGGGTTTTGCACTTGTGTTTATTCAAGTGTGGGTTGTGCACTTAGGATTGTTTTGAGTGTGGGTTTGCACTCGTGTCAAAGTTTTGGGTTTGAAGCTTTGGGATTGTAATAGGTGTTGTGAAGACCTGGTTAACTTCACTGTTTAGTGGATTTTAAAATCCCTGGTGTGGTATCCAAGGTAGAGGACGTAGGTGTGAAAGGCCGAACCTCTATAAATCGCCGTGTCTACAATCTTCCATCCTTTCCTCATCGTTCCAATTTTATCTTCTCTTACTTTCTTTACCTTTCCACTATTCAGTTGCAAACGTCTTTATTTCCATCCTTCACTTTTCCATCTGCTTTATGTTATTGCTTGTATCTCTGCTTTGCATTAGTGACTTTAACAACAAACTCTGAACTAGTGTCTTTAGCGTATTTTTCAGAGCACTCAAATTTGGATTAAGTGTTATTCACCCCCCTCTAGTAGATCTAAGTGGACAAACACAAAGCTCTTCAATTGCACATCAATGGATACAAACTAGATCTTCCTAGTGAGTATGCCCATGAGTGCATCCTTGAACCTCTTAGCTCTTGCTCTTGTCATCGGACCAATAGGCATCTTTAATGGATCAAATGGCATCTTCTTGGTGCTTGGAACATGCTCAACGATATCTCCATGATCTTCATGCATCTCCATGCTTCCTTGCAGCCTTTGCTCATCCTTTCCATGATTTCCATTGTCATCTTCAAGTCCATGATAAACCATTGGCGCATCATCCCCTCTCCCTTGAAAAAGATTTGTCCTCAAATTTGCATCATTATCAAACAAAGACAAATCAACAACATTAAAGGTAGCACTAACATTACCATACTCACTAGGAAGATCTAGCTTGTATGCATTGTTGTTGATCCTCTCCAACACTTAAAATGGACCATCTCTGCGGGGTAGAAGCTTGGATTTCCTCTTCCCATGAAATCTCTCCTTCCTTTGATACAACCAAACCCAATCTCTAGGCTCAAAAAGATAACTTCTATGCGCCCCTTGTTAGCCATCTTCATGTAGTGTTGAGTCTTCTTTTCAATGTTTGATCTAACCTTCTCATGAAGTTATCTAGCATATTCGACCTTCCTTTTACCATCCATGTCGACTTGCACACTCAAAGGTAAACTCATCAAATCCAAAGGAGTTAAAGGATTAAAACCACACACAATTTCAAAAGGTGAATAACCAGTAGTACTATGATGCTTCTATTATATGCAAATTCAACATGAGGCAAACATTCCTCTCAAGTTCTTAAGTTCTTATTAATCAAAGCTCTAAGCAAGGTAGATAAAGTCATGTTAACAACTTTAGTTTGTCCATCAGTTTGAGGATGACAAGTTGTTGAAAACATCAACTTAGTACCTAACTTAGCCCATAAAGTTCTCCAAAAGTAACTTAAAAACTTAGCATCTCTATCAAAAACATTGGTTCTAGGCGTTCCATGCAATCTAACAATCTCCCTAAAGAACAAGTTAGCTACATTAATGGCTTCATCAGTCTTAGAACATGCAATAAAGTGTGCCATCTTAGAAAACCTATCAAATGTACCTATAAAATGTGGTTGATAGACTTCACCCTCTTTCATGCGAATTTGATGTTACCTACTCAATAACAACTCATGCATAGAACAAGGTAGAATACACAATCTAAATTCTTCAAACAAAAATCCAGCATGCATATAGTACTTTTCAAAACCAGATTTCACACATGCCTTATAGATTTCACCAAAGTAAACATCCATAGCATACAAGTCTTTAATGTACTCAAATCCTAAAAATTTAGAATCAAGTGTGGAAAGCAATACATACACTACTAGAAAACATACTTTTCGTAACGACATTTAGCAACGACTAAAAAATGTGTTTGCAAATGTTGAGTATTGGCAGTGACCATTAAAAGTCGTTGCCAAATATTGCTTTATCACAACGACTTTAAAAGTCGTTGCCCAATCTACATTAGGCAATGCCATACGTAACGACATTTTTTATCGTTGTGAATGCTAACGTCATTCGCAACGACAAAAACAAAGTCGCTGCTAAATCTTACCCTTTTTACAACGACTTCTATTAGTCGTTGCGAAGTTATAGTCTTTTCGCAACGACTTTTGTTAGTTGTTGTTTAATATATTTTACAAATTGGTTTTTGAAGCGACCTTGAAAGTCGCTACAAAAAACATGATTACTTTTGAAACGATAGATTAAGTCGTTGCGAAATCTTAAACTTTTCGCAACGACTTTTGTTAGTCGTTACTTCATATATTTTACAAATTGGTTTTCGCAGCGACCATGAAAGTCGCTACAAAAAACATAATTACTTTTGAAGACACAAATTAAGTCGCTGCGGAATCTTACTCTTTTCGCAACGACTAACAATAGTCGTTGCTTAATATATTTTACAAATTGGTTTTCCCAACGACCTTGAAAGTCACTACAAAAAACGTAATTACCTTTAAAGCGACAAATTAAGTCGCTGTGAAATCTGAATCTTTTCGCAACGACCTTCTGTTAGTCATTGCTTAATATATTTTCCAAAATGATTTTTGCAGCGATATTTAAAGTTGCTACAAAAATAAACATTATTTTTGAAAAGACAAATTAAGTCACTGCGAAATCTTATTTTAGTCACAATGACTTATATTAGTCCTTTTCTAAGGGTAAAGTTGTAATTTTACCCATTGAAGGGTAAAATGGTCATTTGTACCTATCCTACGTACCACAACACACCTACGAAATTATTAGAGCGAGTGACATAGGTCAAATTCTCTTATTTTCACCATAGGGGTAATCTCATGAATTTAATGACTAAGGGGCATAATGGTAGTTTCCATCGATCAAGGGTAGCATGGTACTCTTAGCACAAAAGGGTCATTACGCTAGCTTTCTAATCCTTGATGTGCGATCTTAAAGGATAATTACATGTACACCATCTTAGGGACAAAATAGTAAATTTACCTATCGAGGGTAATCTATTAATTTTATGCTCTTAGAGTACAATGACATTGCTTACATGTTATAGTTAATCGAGGGTAATCGAGGGTGTATACCCTTTGGATAGTGCATCAGCCACTATATTCTCCTTACCTTTCTTATATCGCACATATCCTTTTTCAAGCAATTTTCCAACTTGTTTATCCAATTCCTTAGTGTCATCAGGAGTAGTCCTATAGGCTGGCCTATTAGGTATTTTCGCCCCAAGGATGAAGCCAATTTGATGCTTAGTCCCTCTAATTGGTGGCAATCCACTAGAAATTTCTTCAGGAAACACATCTGCATAATCACTCAAAAGAGAAACAATATTGCTTGGAAGTTCTCCAGCCAAGTTGTTAGTACTCATAAGTGTATCTTGAAACAAAAGTAAGATAAAAACAAAATTCTCATGCAAAGCACTCTTAATCTCACTTTTAATAGCTAACATACAATCTTTAACAACTTTCTTAGAACTAACTTTCTGATCAGTCGTCAGCAATCATAAAAATAATCCCCACAAAATCCTAACGAAGTAGATAGGGTAAGCAGGGGTCGATCCCACAGAGAAGGTGGATAGACTTTATCCGAAGATACAATCCTTAAAAACCTCTCAAAAACAATGCGTAAAAATAAGGGATTGAAAGTAACAATTGAAAAGAAAACAATTAAACTAGAAAAAAAACAAAGTAAATTAAATCTAGATCTATGGCAATTAAGAAAGAAAACAATAATTAAAAGGCATACTTCTCCTCCAATGGTAGAAAACAATCAAATTAATTATGGGTCCTCGATTTAAAAGATAAATTCAATATTAAATTCATGATGATAACTGGTCTAGGGAAAACCCTAACATGCTATTTAGATAAGATTAGCCGTCAAGCCTTGAATTACCCCTTTTTCCTCCTAAATAATCAATTAGCCGTCAAGCCTTAAAGATTTGCTAGGAATCAAAGCATTAAGAACAACTTTTGTTAGTTCTTTCACACATGCTTAATAAATAAAACCATACAACAACCAGATAAATCTGATCACTGGCATGCAAACCCAATTAACCCGCAGGTGAGCGCGGTTAACTCGCTACATACAATCAAACTCAGGCGTCAACCGTTGTTGTTTGATCTAGCCAACAATCTCCCAATTGTAGACACCTATTTTTGTCCTGTATCCTTCAATTTAAATCAATTTATTTCTTAATTGGCATTAGGATTACCTAGGGGCATTTTGGTCATTTTCAAAAATCTAGGGGCATTTTAGTCATTTGTATAGTTAGGGGCATTTTGGTCATTTTAAGTCCACACTTAATTTAGATTAGCTAATTCATCTAGGTCATTTAGATTGCATTAAAAAAAAAACCAAAAAATCTTAGAATATGCACCTTTAGCATTTTTGCATATTTCAAGGCTTGGCTTCATTTAGTAGTCGCATTTTAATCTTTTATTTGAATCAATTTTATTTCTCAAGTTACATAGGAAGCATTATGATCACTTACTAGTTTATAGTTAGCAATCCCCTATTTGATTAGCATGCTCTTCATTTAAGTTGCATTTAGTATATCCTTATTTTTTTAGAAGTCACATTTGCATATTCCATGTTGATTTCAGTCAGCAATTTGGTTAATCCATATGCATTTTTTGGTTTTGGCATTTACATATATGTTTCATTTCATTCAAAAGGTTCAAAAAATGAATATTAAAAAATCACAAAAAAAAAATGAAATTTGCATATTCGATCACTTCCTGCAAATTGGCATTTTGATTAGGTGCATTTGCAAAAGGTCACTAGCCACTTACCTTAACATGTGACATTTTAGAAAGTCAATTTGGTTTGTGTATGATTGGACCATTCATTTACAATGCATTCATATGTAACTTGGCATCCATTTTGCCTTGGCTTTGCTACCACATTATACCATTTACATTAAGAGAAAGTAAGGAAAAACTTGAAGTTGAATTTTGTCATTACAATAGAAAGACGAGGGAAAGAACATTTGTCTTTGCTTTGTTTTGAATTTCTAAATTTAGCATGATAAGGTACTATCAAATACAGTCTTCTTCTCTCTTCGCTCATTTTGCATCGCCATGGCAACTCCTATTGATCTCCATCATAAGTTTTCTTTGAAATCAAGAACAAAAGAGTCACATTACAGCAATTGACTCCCATTAACAGGGGGAATGCACCAACATACATAAGCAAGGCAAAGTCAATTTAGTGGCAACAATTAATGGAATTGAATGAAGAAAAATACAAGATTGAGTCAACAAGGCAGAATCATCATCAAGACATCATCAAACCATCAAAATTAACTACAGTTCAATTACACAGACAAGTTCAATGCATACCCAATAACAGAGGATTCAACCCACAAAATTCTCACAGTAGTTACAATAAGGGAGGGAATTTACCACAGAGAGACCTGGGTTGCCAGCTCAGTGACATTCTTTGGATCCTATCCGTTAGTTCCCTCAAATCTTTGAACCTGCACAAAGTGACAAAAAGATCTGTTAGTGGAGAGAGGAGAAGAAATTGAAAATACAGAGAAAGGGAATGAATCCTTATCATCTCAAGCAGCAATCTCTCTCAGCATCGCTCCCTCACAATTACACTCTGGAACCTTCTCACAGCTGGCTCCGGCTCTCACGCTGGCCCTTCCCATTTTTTTTGCTCTCCCAGACAATTCCCTCTCTCACTCAACAGACTCAACATCCCTCTCATCTCTGCACACACCATTCTCGGATAACACACAACTTTCCTCTCATCTCTGGACTCTCTGATCTAGCTACCTTCAAATCTCGAACATTCACACGTTCCAGTCTCTCTTCCCTCTCCCTCTCCAAAACTTCTCTCAAGCTTTCCCCATTTTTTTCTTTTTAAAACAGAAGAACACATAATACCGAATTCAAGCACAGTAAGAGAAAGAAATATCACCGTTAGGGTTTCATCCGAAATTGGGGACTTTCGATCTAGGGTATTACATAACAAATTGAACCATGGTTTCAAAAGAGGAGGTGGAGTAAACTATTCGGGCAAATAATCAAACAATTTCATCGGCTTATATTGGTGGATTTTTATTTTTGAGGTCATGGCATATGGTGGTTTTGCATGGTTTCTCGTTCGATGGGAGAAAAAGATTCCATTGGAGGGCTCTCGGGTGAAGACATGTTGATCAACGTCAAGTAGGGACTCATGGCGGTTCGTGGCGATTTGGGGTGGAGCTAGGAGCGGCGACTACGTGGTTTAGAGAAGAAAAGCAACGAGAAAGAAAGGAGAAGAAGGAGACGAGGAAGAAAAAAGGCTTT
>AWUE01019186.1:0-71645 GCA_001974825.2 Corchorus olitorius
TTTTTCCCACTGCTGCATGGAGAATTTGGACCAAGCCTTGCAACGCTATTTTTCAACCTGATGAGGTATGTGGCTCGGATTATGCACTTGTGAGTAATATAGTTTTCACATCTCGGGAAATTTTAGCAGCTTGGGGTAAGCCGATAAGTGGTCTGCAGACTGCGAAGTTGATCCATTGGACTCATACTCCGGAGCAGATAGTCAAATTAAATACAGATGGAGCTTCGCGTGCTAACCCTGGAATTGATGGAGCAGGTGGACTGATAAGAGACTCGATGGGAAGGTGCCTTCTAGGTTTTCAAGCAAATTTGGGAGTGACCTCGAATCTGGCTGCAGAGCTTCATCCTCTACGATTGGGGCTTTTATTGCCTTGGCGATGAGGGATATCGACAGGTAATTTGTGAGATGGATGCTTTGGTGATGTGGATCTTGTACTTTCAGGTGATATCTCTATGCACCCGCTACGTGCCTTGATTTCTGATATTTCTTCTATGGTTGCTTCTGCAGAGAATATTGTGCTTACATCTTCCACTGCAGGAACTGCGAAAGGACAGGTTATTGTTCATAAGCATGTTGCCAATGCTCATCCTATGCAAACTCGGTCCAAAGACAATATCTTTAAACCGAAATCAGTTCAGATCACCACCAAGCATCCAGTCTCTGTTCCCTTAGAGCCAACTTCAGTATCTCAGGCTCTCAAGGAGGAATCTTGGCGGAAAGCTATGTCTGAAGAGCTAAATGCACTATTGCGTAATGGCACATGGGAATTAGTACCACCCACTTCTTCGCAGAATGTGATTGGCTGCAAATGGGTTTTCAAACTCAAGCGCAACCCTGATGGCAGTATTTCTCGGCACAAAGCCAGGTTAGTGGCAAAGGGGCTTTAATCAGAGACCTGGAAAAAAAATTAGTTTAATACTTACATGTTTAAAAAAATTGGTTTTATGTCGAGGTTGTCAAGATTAAAGTTACCTATGCCAAGGAAAAAAATTGTTGGTTTACTTTCGTTTGGCAAGTTTCCCACGATTATAATTGGGTGATTTTTTTAAAACATTGCTTCAATATTCTTTCCAAAAAAATTTAAAAAAAATAGTTTAATACTTTACATCATCTAAACCAAATATCAGTAACATTGGATTTAAGAATTTATTTTTACGAGCATCTGAATCTTATTTCGATTTAATTAAAAATTAATTTAGAAAAAAAATAAGATATAAGATAATAATAATTCACGTGAAAAGCCCTCCAATCTTTGAATTATATATTTTTATGAGTATTTTAGCCAAAAATCGAGGAGAAATCTTTCGTGTCAATATTTGCAAAATTTTAGTCGAAATCGTGTACTAACCATCACGGTTTTTCGCTAAAAACACGTTCTGGGGACTCACCTCAATGTTACATGATTTTTGACTCCGGTACTACTTGAAATATCTATATTCATCTAATCAAATCTCAGCCACATTGGATTTAAGGATTTTTACGAGCATCTGAATCTTATTTCGATTTAATTAAAAATTAATTCGAACAAAATAGGAAAAACGATATTAGAAACGTCAAAAGCCTTTCAATCTTAAATTAATTCAAAAAAAATATGAAAAACGATATGAAAAGCGTTAAAATTGCTCCAACCTTTTTGGTGTTAAATTATATATATTTCATGAGTATTTTAGGCAAAAAATGAGGAAAAATTTTCTGGGTCAAATCTCAATGGCTAAATGCGCAATTTAGGATCTAACGTTTGCCACAAACTACAATTCAGGTTCTAACGTTAGTCCTTGTGTCAATCGAGGATCTAACGTTATCGGGATGAGTCAAAACAGATTAAAATCAGACGGAATCATCTGTTGTAAATACACGCGCTAATAATTCGCGTTAAACGTAACATATTAGCCACATGGCATGTAAAAAAATAAAAAAAAAATTGATTTTTTATCAATAAATAAATACAAAATAAATAACTAAATAAATAAAATGATAAATATTAAAAATAAATTTATTTGAGTAAAAAAAAAAGCTACACTAAACCCATTTTCCCCATAACCCAAAATCTAACCCCAAATCAAATCCCTAAATCAAACACGTTTTCTCCTCCATTCTCTCTTACTCTCCCTCTTTGATTTTTGTTTCTCTTAGAATGCGTTGATGGCTTGGATTTTTTACAATTGTAATTGGAGTTTTCCTCTAGTTCTTCAATCTTGGATCTTGGATCTTGGATCTGAGTTCTTGCGATTTCAAAATTATTTTCAAGTCCATGGCTTTCTGCCCCTCTTCTTCATCCTTTCATTGAACTCTGTATAACCGGCGAAATTAACCAGCACCGGAGTCTGATGAGGAGCGGACGAATATGGTGAGTTCTTTTTTGGCTTTGCTTTGTCGGTGCTCTTGAAGAATCCTTCTTTGGTCACCTGAAACCATTTTGAAATCAAGTTAACGTCGAACACTCTGGGATGAAATTGGAACCTGAGGTTCATGGCTAGATTGTTTTGAACCCAAACAGTTTATCTGAGAACAAAGGTAATGGAGGGGAAAGTAAAGTTGTTTGAATGATAATCTCCTTGTTGTAAATTTTTTATTGCTTTTGATGGCTGATTCATTCCCCCTGCTAGTTGGATCGGTTCTATTTTCCCCTTTCTTGGTCTTGTTGTGACCCAAGCATTGGTGCTGTTTTCTTTTTTTTATTTGTTGGTTTTAGTCATCTGTTTGTTCTATTTTCCCTTTTGATAATAGGGGGTTAGTCAAGAACTTGAAGATTTTCTCAACCTATGTTTGGAATATGAAAAGATATAAATGATAGATCCACAAAATTAAGCTGTTATGCTTAGATATATCTCTAATCCACAGAAATTTCTCATTTCTTCCCTTCAAACAGTTTACATTGTTTCTCTAGTTCTTATTTCAGATTCATACATAGTTGAGAGTTGGCTTCAACTCCATGGTTTTTTTTTTTTGTTTCTGGGATTTTGTTGTTTCTGTATATGCATATGCGCTCATCTGGTACAACTCCATGGATGGTGCCTGAAATTTTAATTGTTTTTTGAGCCTTTGATCTTGCTTGGATTGTGTGCTAGGAAAAATCCACTGCTGGATTTGTTCTTGGTGTTCTTGAAAAAAGGGTGGTTTGATCCAAAAAGTAAAAGATTTGAAAAAAAAGTTAGGTATAGCGGCTAAAAAAGTGGAAGAAAAAAATTGAAAATGTTTTTTTTAAAAAAAAATTAAAGAGGTATATTTAATAATTGATTCTGATAATTATTAAAATTTTAAAATCAATTTTTTAAAAAAAAAAAGAAAAGAAAAGACACATGTCAGCATGTTATTGGTGTGTGTAAGGATAAACATTGACCGATATACACAACACGATAACGTTTGATTCTAAATTAACACAATCAATCTTTTTTACATTGAATTATATTATAAATTTTGTCAAGTATTGTGGTAAAAAAATTTAGAAAAAAAAAAAATCGGGTCAATTTTTAGCTAAAATCATGTATTGACGGTTCAATTTTTAAATTTGCTGATGATTTGCTAATGATTTCGAGCCAAGGCCCAACGTTTCTGCTTATGGTGATGATTCTCAAGAGAAATCATTTGTTAAGGATTTTTTTTTTATAATATTTGTTAAGGATTTCGAACCCAGGCCTAACGTTTCGGCTTATGGTGGGGGTGGTGATCTTAAAGGAGAGAAAAAATCATTTGCTAACAGTGTTTTTGGATTGAGGGATCAGTAAGGGACGGCATGGGACGGGACGGGATGGGAGGTCTTTATAGTTAGTGACTCATGTTTGGATTGGAAATCAGATTTGGTCCATGGGTTTTGAAGGATCAATTTTGGTCCTTCTTGATCCTTATAAGTCCACCTTTTTTGGTACTTCAATTTGGAGTACCAACAACAACCAACAAACTTTTTATTTATTAAATGTTAGGTGATCCCTCATGTTCCTTACTTTTTATGTTTTAAACAATCCAAACAAGGATTGGTCCTTCCCTTCCTTTCCTTTAAAAAACTCTCATTTCCCATCCTATCATGTCCTATACTGATCCCTCAAAAAATTTATCCAAACACACTGTAAAGATTTCGAACCCAGGCCCAACGTCATGCTTATGGTGATAATGGTGATCTTAAAGGAGAGAAAAAATCATTTGCTTATGACTTTGAACCGAGGCCTAATGTCTCTGTTTACCATGATTAAAAATTTTATATGCATGGGAGGGAGAATTAAACCAAATACTAAATATCTATACTAATTATAAAGTCAAGTCCTGAGTTTGTGTCACGAATTGAGTCAAACACAAACTCAGTTTTAAAAAAATTCAAAACGGAATAAAAACTACACATTTTACATAAAACTACTCATTAGAGGATAAATATAAGTATTTAAATTTCATTTATATCATTTTAAAAAAATTACTCATTTAAAAAAGACTACCAAAAACTACTCACGTAGGTGTCCTGTGCCTTATATTAAATAAGGAGACTAATTTGGTTTTTTTTTGGGTACATAAGATGCCGACAATGTCAGCTAAGGTCTTCGAACCGCAACACCATTAGCGTCTTGTTCCAGCAGCGGAAGTAACTCCGTAGGAGGCTCAAAGAATTGTTTGCAA
Organism: Corchorus olitorius; assembly: GCA_001974825.2. NCBI lineage: Eukaryota > Viridiplantae > Streptophyta > Magnoliopsida > Malvales > Malvaceae > Corchorus > Corchorus olitorius. Next base: position 4,603 of record AWUE01019186.1, read on the forward strand.
CCATGATCTAGACCCTGGCCAAGATTCGCCAAAAAATCAGCACAACGGTTGCCTTCTCGAAGCACATGAGTAACATCACGAATCCAATCTCCATTGATCAAAGCCAAAGCCTCCTGGACCAACGTAGAGCTCTGATGCGTGGAAGCAATTCCCTGTTTCAAGAAGGTTACAACTACATTTGCATCCAATTGTACAATAACATTTGACAGGCCAAGGGATTTAGCAAGAAGCAAACCCTCACGAATGCCCCAAAGCTCAGCAGAAAGACTGTCTGTTATCCCAATCTTCATTGAAAAGCCCCGTAACCAAGTACCTTGGGAGTCTCGAATCAGTCCTCCTGCAGAAGCTAAACTCGTATCGTGCTTCACAGCCCCATTAGTGTTTAAAACGTAGCATCCAGGGGGAGGTTTTGGCCAGGTAACCCAACAAACAGGTCGCTGATGGAGTTCGACTTGCTTGATGTATGCTTTCTCAATCTCATGAGCAAGCTTCTGAGCTCTATGCCAAATACTACCAGCTGACTGCAGAGTGTTATTAAAAACTAGCATATTTCTATGTTTCCAAAGACACCAAAAAATAACTAAAAATTGTAAACCCCAAGATACCGATCCATGCAAACTCGATGAGCAAAAACAGTTTTTCGCAAGCCAAACCGTTAAAGATTGGTGATAGAAATTATCCCGAGGACCTGCAAGAGCAAAACAGCAACTCCAAACTTCTTTTGAAAAATCACAATCACGAAAAAGATGAAGAGCCGATTCATTACCTTTCTGATAAAAAGGGCACAAAGCACTCACCCCCATTTGTCGTCGAGCTCTATTCATATTAGTGTTCAACTTGTCATGGTATAACAGCCAAAGGAGAAAACGCATACGTTCAGTCCCTTTGCAACGCCAAAGCCAGTGGATATCCGGAAGTTGCTGGGCACGGATATGACCATATTGGAGTAACCAAAAAGCTGATTTTGCTGAGAAACAACCCGAGCTTTCACCACCCCAAGTTAAAGTATCGGGTCTGTCTTCAACAAAGGGAATAGGGATTGCGAGTATTTTTTGTAGGCAAGCTTGCGACACAACATGATGAATGGATGATAAATCCCACTGTCTATCGGGAGAGATAAGCCTATCGACAGTCCATGACTCCATACCCGAAATATCCCCTAAAACTAGGTTAAACAATGGTTCTGAACCCACCCATCAGTCACTCCAAATATTAACACTAGCACCATCACCAATTAGCCAACGTTGTCCAAGTTGAAGAAGAGATCGACACTTCAAGATTCCCTTCCATGTAGAAGAAGAACCCGCCCTAGAAACAACTCCAAAGAAAGAAGAAGTACCCAGATACTTGTGGCGAAGAACAGAACAGGCCAAAGAGTCCTTATTTGTGGCTAGAGCCCAACCTAATTTAGCTAGTAACGCTAAATTTGCCTCCCGAGAGCATCGTATTCCCAGTCCACCAAATTGGCGAGGCAAACACACTCTCTCCCAGTGTACCAAATGGTTATGAGAATAAGATTCGGAACCTCCCCAAAGAAAATTGCGTGCCAAACGATCCAAGTGATTACAAGTAGCAGCAGGTAGAAGAGAAGTCTGCATAGTATAGACTGGCATAGCATTCATAACTGACTGAACAAGGACCCTCTGACCCGCTCGTGAAAGGACATTTTTCTTCCAACTAGCCAGCCGACCTCGAACTTTATCAACAATTCTTGAATAATGGTCCTTTGTAGCCCTTTTATGTATAATCGACACTCCCAAATAGATACCCAAATCTTCAGTCAGCGGGATGCCACACAAAGAACTTAAAATTCCCATAGTTTGCCTAGAAACATTTGGCGAGACAAACAATTTGGATTTGGCCAAATTTATCCTCAAACCTGAAGCATTTGCAAAGGCTGTCAACACCTCCAAAATAACCTCCACTTGAAGCTGAGAAGCTTGAGCAAATAACATAAGATCATCAGCAAAGAATAAGTGGGAAAGAGTAGGACCACTCCGAGAAGCCTTAATAGGCTTCCAAATTTTCCGATGGACTTTGGCTTGAATCATATGGGATAATTTCTCCATACACAAAATAAATAAATATGGGGAAAGAGGATCTCCCTGGCGAAGTCCTCTTTTCGCCGTAAAGTAAGGTTGAGCTTCTCCATTCCAAATAATAGACAGCTGGTTGGAAGACACACAAAACATGATCAAGTTAATCAACTGTGAAGGAAAACTGAAATCAACCAAAACCTGTCTCAAAAAATCCCAACTAACACTGTCATAAGCCTTATGAAGGTCTATCTTCAAAATCATATCACCTAAATGCCCCTTTCTTTTCATCAAGGAATGTACAATTTCTTGAGTAATAATGATATTATCTCCTGTACCTCGACCCGGAAGGAAGCTACTTTGAAACGGGCCAACCAAATTCTGAAGCAAAGAACGAATACGGTTCACCAAAGCTTTGGAGAGAATTTTACACACCGAATTTAGGAGGGTAATAGGCCTAAAATCCGCCATAGAGCAAGGGACCTTTGTTTTGGGAATCAAGGTGACATGTGCTTTAGCAATTTCCATCGGAAAAGACCCCTCGGAAAGAGCTTGATTCATAAATAAAAGGACTTTATCTTTAATTACATCCCATGCTCGTTGTAAAAATAAGGGTTGGATACCATCTGGACTCGGTGCTTTTAAACCCTGCATGGAGAAAAAGGCTGCCCGAGCTTCAGAGATAGTAAAAGGCAAAACTAGATCTTCTTGTTCAGGGAGGTTAACCATAGGTTGCCATCGAGACAGGGCTTCACTCAATGGACTAACATCCTTGTTGTCAAACAGTAGCTTATAGAAAGCCACCGCATGCTGCTTTAAGGCTTCCGGATCATCCACCCAATCGCCATCCAACTTCAGTCGCAAGACTTTATCCCGATTTCTGCGGACCAGAGTGGAAAGGTGATAAAAAAGAGTGTTTCTATCGCCATCTCTAATCCACTGAGATCGAGATTTTTGATACCATAAAAGTTCCTCTTGGTATAAAGTATCCTGGAATTCCTTAACTAATTCTTTCTCCAGCTGTTGTAGATAAGAAGAAGAAGAATACGCTTCTGACTTCTGAATCCCTGTCAACCTGGCTAACAAGACCCTCTTGCGCTTAAAAATGCTGCCAAAAACTTCCGCATTCCAATCCTTCAATTTGGCTTTGGTAGTTACGATAGAGCCTAGTAAATCATCTTCTGAATTCCAAGCCTCCCTAAAAACTGAGTCAAAATCCCTGTGGGTAATCCAGGCAGCTTGAAACCGAAAAGGTCTACCATCAACAGGCGGCGGGTTCATCGAATTAGTATCGAACAAGATGGGATGATGATCGGAAGAAACACAAGGGAGGTTAACAACTTTACCCTCACTGAAGTGTTCAAGAGCCAGGGCATTTACTAGGGCACGATCCAATCTCTCTCTCAAGATAACTCTACCCTGCAGTGTCTTCTTCCATGTAAATTTGCAACCAGAGGCGCCAAAATCAGAAAGGCCACACTCTTCCCATCTATCAACAAATTTCCTGACTGTATTAATACGGAACACCCCCACATTTCTCATCTGTAGATGCAATGTCATTAAAATCCCCCAGAACAACCCATGGCAGATTTATAGTTTGAGATCGACTATGGAGTTCCTCCCAAAATTCATCTTTTAATCGGCAATGGGGTTGAACATACACACCCGAAAGAAACCACTTGCGATGCAACTCATTGACTTGAACATGAATTGCTTGAGTGGTGGAACTCAAGACTTGAATATCAATCTGATTCCTCCAAAACAAAACAATTCCTCCAGCTAAACCCGTCGATGGAACAACAAAGTTCATATGGAAACCAAGTTTCCCTCCAAAACCTGCTGCTCTTTGAGGATCGCTGCATTTTAATTCCAACAAAATAAGGATATCCGACCTATATTGACGAATCAACTCCCTGCAATTACGGAGGCATCTTTGATTTTGGATACCTCTACAATTCCATGAAAGAACTATCATTAAGATATATTAGCATCCTTTTGGGATGCTTGCTCAGCAAGCTCAATATCTTGACAAACATATTGTGACTCAGAAGCAGCAGAAATACCCAAAACTACACCATCAGCCATCGAAATATCAGGTGGCTTCTTAGCAGTTAGGGAGTTCAAAACCAAAAGAACTTGTTCTGGGGCATCCAGCCGATTTTCAAGCTCCACCTCGTCGGTCATTGTTTCAAAAACAGTAGAGGAAGAATTAAGATTTGGATTAGGCCCAGAAGGATCAATGATTTGGAGCGGCCAAACAGTCAAGTCCTTGGAGACAAATTGTTGGGCTTTGGAGGAACTAGATTTCTGACTAGCATGCCCAGCCTTATCATGAGAAGGGTGAGAATAAGGTTTAGATCGAACCACAGATCTGTGTCTGGCCCGTGTTTTCGAGGAATTGGGTCGGGCCTGGCTAGTAGAGCCCGTTTCTTGGCTAGAAAAGCCTGAAGCTCGTGAGGAATTTTGAACTTGAGCATTTAAAGCTGAATCAATATCTAGTTGAGAATCCGGCACAAATTGGGGCGTATCTTGACTAACCTTCACCTTCTCCTTTCTTGCCTTATCTTTGATCTCCCTGAAAGACAACCTAGCGGGATCGCCGCTCACACCCTTTGACCACGCATTTACAACTTCCTCATTTATCGGGAACTCTTCCTCCATGTTGTCCAAAGAATCAAGAGGCACAAAACAATTGTGAGAAATCGAATCCCGTCTTATCTGTGGGTTCCTCCCCTTCTGTAGTGATCCTTTCCGAGTTTTACGTTGCACAAGCATCTATGGCCCATAATTTTCGGTAGTTACCATTCGTGAATCATGCCCTTGTTCTTTCACCGCCCGATGGCGAGCTACCGGATGGTTCAGTTACCGATGGCCGGTTCTGGCAATTTTCCATACGATGACCAACCACACCACAAGAGAAGCAAACGGTATGTAGAGCTTCATATTCAATAGCTTGGGAGAGTCCCTCCACCTGAACCCGAGACACCAGAGGTTTAGATAGATCAATTTCAACACAGATTCTAGCAAACTTGCCTCGTATTGTCTTACTCGTATTCGTATCTAGCCGGATTGGTTTACCAAGTTGCTTCCCAATATCCATTAACATCTCCAAATTAAAGTATTCAATCGGCAACTCTGGAAGACGAATCCACACCGCCATCTTTCCAATGGTAGCCAGGGAAGGGCGGAAATTTGGCTTCCATCGTTGAACCACTAGATAATGGTCCATCAGCTTCCATGGTCCTCCCGAGAGAATTTTAGCAGCAGCTTCCCTCGTTCTGAATTTAACCACATAGTAACCATGCCCGAGATCAATCAATTCATCCTCTTCTTTTAGTTTCCACAATTTAACAAGCCTCTTATGGAAAACTGGAAAAGCCAGGGATCTACCTAAAAGTTTAACAATGACCGAAAAACGCCAGGGGCGCCTTAGGGCATCTCTCCTCTCCTTATCAACCGTCACAAAAAGAACCCCATCAACACGAGCCGGCGCTGGCTCCTCATCATCAGAAAAAGAGTCAACGTCCTCCATAACAATCTGGTCAATATCTCCCTGTTCCACAACTTCTGCTTCTGTTCTTTTACCCCAGATCACTGATTGGAGAAAAGACTTAACGGGAATGGTTTTTACCCCCTCCTGAACTCCGGAATCTGCAATATCATTGGCCCGTTTGTTACTTCTCTCGATCTGGTTCGTCTCCTCCACCGAGAGGGGTGCGCCGTCATTCATAATGGTCGTGCTATATAAAGACTAATTTGGTTTAATTTCTCTTAATTATTGCTTTGTGGCGTTTATATTTATATATATGTAATTATTGTATCGTATGGTTTGGCTTTCTGTTTCAATAAAGAAGTAATTATTCATTATACCTACTACTAATTTTATGAGCAATGCCCTCATTGAACGCCACATGACGTTTTGCTTCTTTTACATGTGTTAATTGTTAGTCTCCTCAAAGTTTGTTTATCATCTTTGTATTCATTAAATAGTGAGTTTTATTATTATTATAAAATAATAATTCTATTATATATTATTATTAATTGTGTTGTTTATTCAATTGAACCTATTAAAAAGCACGCATACCAATTAATACAAAATGCAATGAACTATTGGATTTAAAGAAAAATACAAGCACCAAAATGACTATAAATAGAAAATAGTTTTCAGAACAAAACTCATAAGATCAAAGGGAAAAAAGTGAAAAAGAAAGGAATAATGGTGGCTAATATTAATATAATTACTTTTTTAAGCAAATTTTCTTAGAATAACATCTAGATTCGATTTTTTAAAATAATTTTCTTAGCAAAACTTATCAAAGACCATCCGCACGCGAAGCGCGGACTGTAGAATTAGTTATAATGAATTTTACTTTTTTTGTTTATTCCTCCTTACAACCAATTACTCATTATAATAATTATGTGTTTAATTTATATAGAAAATGAGAAGGAAATATTTTTATTATATGATGCACACACGCCAATTTGTTGTTAGAAACAAATTGGGTTTTGAATATTTGTTATATCTATCTATAATAGTTTTAAAAAAGTGACTTCAAGGATTATTGGGGGGAAATTTCACAACCCATACATTAGTCCTATGTTTCTTATCCGTTTAGATTTAGATTGCTTTCTCAATATATCAATTTTGTTGTTAGTCTCTGTCTACTCTAGTTTATTGTTTATATTTGCATCTGTATTATTCTTTTAATTTATTGGTTACTTATTTATGACATGTGTCAAGGTATGAAGAGTATGGACTAATCTCTTTGCCAAAGAGACAACTCTGGCCGGCAAACTTTTTTCTGCACTAGCTAAATCTAACATCTAATATTTGTTGTTAATTAAAAATCAGCTACAATATTACAAACAGGTATTTGTAGTTTGATGGGATGTTGGGACTTGGGAGGTTGAGAAATGAGAGCTAATTTTTTTGTTTTTTCTTTTTTGCCATTCAGAGCTAGATTTTATAGATTAAAGAATTGGGTTGAGTTGTTGTTGTAGGTTCGTTTAATTGTTGGTGTCAGTTTGGATTAAATTTTCACCCTTATAAGCCCTAAACTCAAGGAATAATTAATGAGATTATACAAGTAAACTACAGCACACCATTAAAACAACGTACATGCATATAATCAGTACATCATTATTGAATCTTTTTTAGTCATCAACTTGACATTAAAGATTAAACAGGTAGAATTAATTTTTAAGGGTGAGTAGGCAGAGGAATCAACACGAAATTGTCTGCAGGAAAGAAATGGCAAACGCCAGGGGTCCCAGGTTCAATTCCCAGCACACGGAAAGAGACATGATTTGGAGTCCATTGAGAAGTAACCATGTGGCACACAGCAACTGCCTCAACTCTGTCTCCATTCTCACCACCCAGAGACACCTTAAACACTCTGTTCTGTGTCTCTTGGCTATGGCAATAAAGCACTGCGTATGGGTATGGCATGGTGTGACATGCCACCATCTTCGGAGCCGGTATTTCTTCCGGCGTTTCTAATATAGTATAGTTCTGGAAATGGGTATTAATCGACTTGGTAATTAGATGTCTGGTTGCCACAATTTGGAATTGGGAATTCAATCCGAAGATGCGACGTGCAAAATCGAACATGGAATCTAAAGAGGTGGCACAGAATTTGGTCTCCCCTTTGATGGCTTTGGTTTCACATTCTCTCAATGTATTTTCCATTGCTATGGCTTGGGGAGAGCCTTGCGAGAAAGAGAAGCGCTGAAGCAGGTACGGAAGTTCTTTCAAAGAGAATGGGATGGAATCGGCTTCTTCTTTAGGCAGCAATTGAGGGGATTTTGAAGGGTCATTCTTAGGGAAATATATGGGCATGGTTTTCCCAAGATTAAGTTGATTCAAGGTGAAAAACACCCTCAACGAAGGATCCATGTGATCCATGTGGGACGAAGGATGAATATTAGTTCCCCCAACCATGACATGATGATGATGATGGGCATGATCAGCATCCATGCTATGGAGTCTCAAAACATTGATTTTGTTAGAATTCACATCATCATCAATATCCATGAAATTTTCCAAGCCTTGAACATCGGAGAGCCCCTGCAACTTTACCTGCTGTTTGCTATCATCACGATCCTGATCATTTCTCAAATCTTTCCAATTCACATGATCACCCATCTCCCTGGCTTCACTTCCATGACCCAGCTGCTTAAATTAAAAATGTTAACAGCATATATTTTATCGTTGATTACACCAATAACTATAAGCTATAATCACTAATAATTAAAAGATCAAAATTAATTAACAGAGAGAGCAGATGTTAATTACCGTGACAATAAGTAGGAGGAGAAGAAAGCAGCAGCTGCAAGAAACAAATTCCATACTTCTCATTCTTCCACACCACATGTTCCCTTCCGATTTAGTGAGAACTAGAAATAGAGTAGCACTGTAGCACTAGTGCTAATAACTAATCATCATATTATAAAAACAATAATAAGAAATAAGAACAATAAAGGAAGGATATGAAAATATCAAAAAACCAATCTAACCCTCTATTCTCATGACTTGAAGAATAAATGAGAAGGGTATTTTGGTACTTTTATACTTGGTTTTTTCGTTATTTAGATTGATGATTGAGCGTATTTTGGGAATTTTGTGAAAAAGTTACTATTTGTGGGTCTCATTCTCCATGAACTAATACTTTTTTTTTATTATTTATCTAATGATCCTCATACTTTTATGCTTTATGCTATTTAGTCCTTTACAATTATAGGTTGAACAATTTAACGCGTTGCCTTTTATTTTTGTATTTTTTTTTCTATTTGTCCGATTAAGGTGATTCAAGTGTCTATTAAAAGGTAATTTCATGATCTACAATTTTCATTAAGAACTCAAAAGTCAATTTTAATATTTTGATTCTAAAAAATACTTCCGAAATTTTGTGGTTTTAATTGCCGGTTGATTTAATATCGTATAATTTTTTGTCCACATGTCCGATTGAAGTTATTGAAGTGTCGGTTAAAAGGTTATTGCATGATTTACGACTTTCATGAAGGACCCGAAAGCTAAATTTGACCTATGAGTTTCGTGAAGGGTTCAAAAGGGAATTTCTATGTTTCAAGATCACCATTAACAAACATTTTCTTATTTGGATTATTTATCAAATGACCCTCATACTTTTCTACTTTATACTACTTAGTCCTTTACAAATTCTATCTTAATCTAACGTTTAAGTTTTATATTTTTATTCTTTGTTCTATTTATCCGATTAAGTTGATTCATGTGTCTATTAAAAGGTAATTTCATGATCTACAACTTTCATGAAGGACTCAAAAGCAAATTTTTATGTTTCAATTCAAAAAAATGCTTCCTAAATTTGTTTGTTTCGATTGTTGGTCTATTTAATACCATATAATTTTCGATCCACATGTCCAATTAAAGTTATTCAAGTGTCGGTTAAAAGGTTACTGTATAATTTACGACTTTCATGAAGAACCCGAAAGTTAATTTGATCTGCGAGTTTCATGAAGGATTCAAAAGGGAATTTTTATGTTTTAAGATCTCCATTAACAAATATTTTCTTATTTCAGTTAGTTATAAATCACCCTCATACTTTTCTATTTTATGTTACTTAATCCTTTCCAAATTCTATCTTACTCAATTTAACACTTCATTTTTTTTTCTTTGTTCTATTTGTCCAATTAAGCTAATTCAAGTGTCTATTAAAAGATAATTTTATGATCTACAACTTTCATGAAAGACACAAAAGCTAATTTTTATATCTCAATTCTAAAAAATGCTTTTGAAATTTTGTGATTTCGATTGAAAATCTATTTAACATCATATTATTTTTTATCCGGATGTCCGATTAACAAAGATTCACAAAAATCACTTCATAAAATTTTTGACCCCGCAACGAAGTGCATGCCCAAAAAAACTAGTTATTATTATTATTATACTAATAAGAATTAAAGCCCTTAACATTATTTTTCAATTATTTGATATGATATCGGCTTGGCGCAACATGCGAAATATTTAGTGCATTATTAATTGTTTACACGTCAAATCAAATGGAGGCTCAAAATCGATTCCTAGCTATTGTTTAATTGATTAATTGAGTCTGGCAAATATGAAGCAAATACTGATTGAGTAGTATACTCTCTATGCTAATCATTCATTCCATTCAATTCATTGATTGCCCTTTAGTAATCTTAATTACTATAATTCTTTAAATTGAAGAATATGGTTTCAACTTTCAAGTGGGGGACAATTATATATAAAAAGCCAAATCAATAAAGTTGATCTTTTGTTTTAGCTTTTAATCAATCGACATATAATAAAATAATAAAATAGTATATAATAATGTGCTAGTTAGCATGTCTTAGTCGAAATTACAAAGAATAGTCACAATCACAAACACACAATCGCAGTTACTATGTTTGATATTTTGATTGCCTAGGAAAATAATTCTGTATGACTCTATAATAATTGAAGCTTTTACGTATATCGCATGAAAAGCATGGTAAATACATGCCCATTGCCCAATAATATTTACACATCCTTATCTTTGCTCCAAATCTGATTAGAAACTAATCAAACACACATCAAAACAAAAATCGTCCAATTAAGTTACGAACCATGACTATTTAGGCGCGGTATTGCCTTTGAAGATGAAAAATAAAAAAAAAAAATTATTTTTCACCACAAACGCAACACCAAATAAGTACATAGTGTGTGTCAAAAGTTAATTTTGACAATAAAACCAATCCAACATAAAAAAAACTAAGATTTGGACTAATTTGCTATTAAGGTTGCGGTTTCCGTTAAGAGGAAGTGCTTTTGAAAATCACTTTTTTGAATTTAAGGTAGAAAATATAATTAATTGATATTGCTATAGAATAAGGAAAATTAATCAATACACTATCATAATGTTAGTGGAGTTTAGCAGACTACACGTGTGGGTCTAGAAGGATGACATGTGTTTCTTAGGGACTAAATTGAAATATTTAAAATTTAATTAATTCAGAGACGCGTGTTACTCTTCACTCCACTTGTTGAGTCCAAATTTTAGACTGACAATGTAACAAATAATTATCCATAGAAAAATGTGGTAGAAAGATGAATGTATGAAAATGATATTAATTAAAGAGTTATTATCAGGTTCACTGTCAATGAAATTTAGCAGACTATACATACGGGGTTTGAGGGTTGACACGTGTCCTTTAGGAAATAGTTTTGAATTTTTAAATCAAAATTAATTCAGAAAACATATAGATACCTACTTGTGGAGTTCAAATTTTACATTATCAGTGTATCAAATAATAACTCATAATTAAAAAGGAAAGACAATAAATATTGAAGAGGTTTTAGTCATTCAATTCCAAAAGCCTCAAAATTAGCATTTTAAGCTGACTTGAATTTTGTGGTAAAAATTTTTTTAGCACAAATCAAGACTTATTTGGTATTGCGTTTGAAGTCAAAATTTTTTTTTTTAATCTCCAAACGCAAATTTTACGTTTCAAAAATGCTTTTAGATATTAAATAAAAATCCCATAAATTTTTTTCTCTTTCATTTTAAGTTTATATCGTTTTTAAGTCATTTTATGTTCGAATCACACCTTTTTCACTGCAATACTAACATTAATCACAATTTTATATCTCAATTTTGAAAAGAACTTTCTAATAACACTTTCTCCAAATCGATGTTTTCTATTTTTTTTTCTACATCCGATTGCAAGCGCAATATATTACTATATAGGTTAAGAGGGTATAAAGGCAAAATTTAACATCAGATTGTTGCAACAAAAAAAAACATCAGATTATGGGGAAAAAATTAAAGTCAATATAAGTTTATTGAACTTCAATTTTCAATCAATTAAGTTGCTCTCATTTTTATCAAATAAATCGAGTGTACGTAGAGTAACTATAGTATAAACTAATAATTTGGCGATGGCCCCAATAAAAAGACTAATAATTATGGCCACATAAAGGAATTCATTATTGTACATTGCTTTCTCTAATATCATCGTCATCAATCATTTAATTATAATCAATATCCTTTTTCCCAAATCTGTGACGTCGGAAAAATCTTTTAAACTAATGGTAGCAGGAGTATATGTTACGACTTATGACCTGTATATGCGTGGTTTGACCACCCAATCAAATCTAATTGACGGTATTCAATACAATTGATGAAAAGCATGCCTTACATATTTTCAACTCTCATTGCAAGAAAAGTGGCTTTTCACAATGCGAAAAGTTGTTACGAAAAGCTAATTTATCGTTGTTAAAACTTTTTTGTAACGACTTTTTGTTATTAAGATAACAGGCGTTGTTTAAAGTTAAACATAACGACTTAATGTGGTTGTTATTAAAAAATTCTTTTCGTTACGTTATTTTATTGTTGTTAAAAGAATTATATTTTACGCAACAACTCAATATTGTTGCGTAAAAATATTTTAACAACGTCATTTTATTATTGTTAAAAGAATTATATTTTACGCAACAACTCAATATTATTGCGAAAAATATTTTAACAACAACATATATTCGTTGTTAAAATGCTAATGCAACGATATTGTTTTCGCAGAGACAATTCATGGCCCAACGGTGGTGCTTTCTGACCTACCATGTGGACCTCCCTCTGAGGGGACCAAAAATAGATGATCTGTTGAGTCTCGATTCTTTACTTCCCTGGGATTGCCTCATAAATTGGCTCACCAACTTTGAAGACCCTCGTCCATCACAAACTGAAAGTCTTCCATAGCAGAAAAATGCACAGTAAAATCTTTTACATGACAACATTTATTTGGTTACGTAATAATATTTACAACGATATTTAGTTGGTTGCAAATAACTTTTAAAACGACATAACAAAATTATTTTGGTTGTAAATACTTTTCGGTAACGATATTTATTGGTTATTTAAAGTTTTTTATAACGATATTAAGTTGGTTGCGGATAATTTTTTAAAACGACAAAATGTTGTTGTCAAAATGTTTACACAGCAAAATTATTTTGGTTGTAAATACTTTATGACAACAATATTTATTAATTGCCTAAAGTTTTTTATAATAATATCTAGTTGGTTACAAATGACTTTTTAAAACAACAAAATGTTGTTGTCAAAATATTTACACAACATTATTTTGGTTGTAAATACTCTTACGTAACAATATTTTAATTATTGTGTAAAGTTTTAAATTTAATAATTTATACACAAAATCCAATAAATAAAAAGATCACAAAATAGATTGAAGAAAGATTTAATATCAATTATGATACCATTTTTCTCAATTGTATTCATGTGCATACATTTTACATTTAGTAGCAAAAATAAGAAACTATTATAAATAATGTTTTTCTTCTTTTCTCTTGACCAAAAAAAAATACATTGTTTATAATGAAAAAAATCTATCTAGAATGCATAAGTGTTCTCCCCTTTGTTGCAAACTTTCAATATCTCCAAGCCTACAATAATAAAACCAAAACCAAAAATTATGGCCCCAGAATTTTGTATTTTCATGTTTTTGCAAAACACAAAAACATATTGATGAACAGTTACATACTCATGCTTTTTAACCTTTTCTTTTTTACTTTTTTATTTAAAAACATACAACAAAATTGTATATCCAAACATGTTTTTGTTTTAAAAAAATTGACAACGCAACAAAAAGCAAAATGAAAATGAAAAAAAAAACGAAATGCATGCGAAACGACCCAATGTTAAATCTTTGATTTTTATTAATTAAAGTTTGCTACGTATAGATCCAACTATATATATTTGTTATCTTATTCTACAGTTTGCAAACAGTACCATAACGCTCTTGGGTTCTACTCTCACGGAATGTGAGTTTCCTTTGTAATTTATTTATTTGTGTATTTAGTATGTTGGTAGTTATATAGATGAAATTAGAGATTTGGCAATGGTAATTATAGATGAAATTAGACATTGGCAATCCTAATTAATTTATGTACGTTTCAATTTGTAAATAAGGAAGTCAATGTATTAGCACATTTTCTAGTTAAGATTGAGCTGGATAATTGTGTGGTGCGGGACTATTCCTTCCTGTGTTTGTAATCTTTGATTATTGATTAATGAAAGTGATTATTTGATTAAAAAAAAACAGTACCATAGCAGCAAGAAAAAAGAAATTTGATCAGAGACAATATAATCTTTTGGTAAGGATTTGTGGGAATGTCGAGACAACAATTGAATAAAGTTGAAGGAGATATATGAATTATATACGTACTTTCATTTTAGTCTTCTAGCTAATTATATACTCGAATTATTTTCTCTTTTAGCATTTTAATTAGCACTATGCTGACATAAAAAAAGAAACTCTGAATTAAATAATGGGTACATGTGTACGTAAATTGTTGATTATTATTAGGAATATATTATACAGATCGATGGCCAAAAAAAAATTAAGATACAACAAAACTTCCATCTACTCATACGTACGCATGGCAGAGACAAACCAATACAGCTGAGCCATTCCCGGAATTCAAAATTAGCAAGATACGGGGGCCGGAGAAAACAACAGGGAGATAGTTGCTTTGCCAATGTGTACCATGTGGTTTGTTTTTATAATTTCAATTATTATTGTTTTTTTTTATTCATATATAGTTTTTCTTTTTTTTAAGACTATATAGTTGAATATATAGACCTCAAAATTTCCTTCCTATAAATAGATATATGGATGATCCTGTCTACTTTGCAGTATATCAAAATTAATTCTACCATATATACATTCTCCTATACGTTCCCCTGCAATTCTGCAACCATGAAATCTTTCCTTTCTTTCTTTGGTTTCCTGTCACTTCTCCTGGTAAGCTAATTTAATTCAACAAATTCCCATGATCAAATTAAGAACTGATTCATGCATCCACTAGGGAAAGTAATCAAACATAAGTATATTCGTGAATCGTGTATATATATTGTTTAATATTAATTGTTAATATTCCCACCATAAATTAAAACATGATGCACCCGAGCGGTTAACTCAACCGGTGAATGCATTGCACTGTGAGATCCTGGGTTCAATACCCACGAAATGCGAGTTTAGTTATTTAGTTTGTAAATAGTTTATTTAAATTAATTTCTTAGTTTGCTTGAAATTTTCATAAGATGTTTGGTAATTTATATATGAAGAATTATTCTGATTGTAATAAATTTAATTATACCCTTCCAAAAAATATTTAAAAAGAAAAGATGATTTAGTTTTAATGATGAACATTTTAATTCTTTGTTTGGGTCGTTATTTTCTTATTTATATTGAATGCAGCTTGCTGACACCATAGCAGCAGCAAGAAAAGATGCTGGGGAATACTGGAGAGTTGTAATGAAAGATGAATCCATTCCAGAAGCCATCGAAAGCGCCCTTGTTCGGGTTAATGCCGCGGCTGCTTCCTCCTCCGGTGACAAAACCGACTGTCATGATTCACCTAAGAACATGGAGATTAAGGAAGAAAAGATTATTGTTGAGGAATTTGAATTACCAAGGCCTAATAATTATAACCGTGTTGAAGGAGGGAAGACGAAGGCGAAGTCATTTGCTGATGATTTTGAACCAAGGCCCAATGTTTCTGCTTATGGTGATGATTCTCAAGAGAAATCATCATTTGCTAAAGAATTTGAACCAAGGCCCAATATTTCTGCTTACAGTGATGGTGATCTTAAAGGTGAGAAGAAATCATTTGTTGAAGATTTTGAACCAAGGCCCAACATTTCTGCTTACAGTGATGGTGATCTTAAGGGGGAGAAGAAATCATTTGCTAATGATTTTGAACCAAGGCCCAACATTTCTACTTACCATGATTAAATTGGAGGTGAAATTAAAACAAATAAATAAAAGAGAGAAACCAATTTCTTTGATTTCTCTTAATTAGGTTTCATTATGGCCTCGTGGCCTCTATGTATTGCATGGTTTGTTTTGATTATGGTTCGTCCTTCTGTTAATAATAAATCCTTTTTTTATATCATAAGTAAATAAGTTTCTCGATGGTCATATAAATTAATTGACGAGTTAGAATAACAGGACGGAGAAAACAAGAAAAACGAGCCTGAAATTCGTAATAAAGTGATTTTTACTTTTACAAATACTGATGATATTGATACTTTTACTTTGTAGTTGTATTTCAAAAAAAAAATGATCTAGTAAAACTATAAAAGTCGATTAATCTATGCCTCAATTATTACATATATGATTAAGGTGTGATTACAAGGATTATAAGAAGAGTTCCCCAAATCTCTCATTCTAACAACATAAACAATTTGTTGAGTGGCATCATATCTGGACTTTTCTTCAAACAAGACACAAGTAGTATGTGCCTTATGAGATCTTACTCCCTCCAAATGTAGATTGTTTTGTTTCATCTGACCAAATTAATATAGGGAAAATTAACTAACTTAATGAAAAAAATGACTTTAATGATTAAACCTCTTTCTATTGAATCATGGTCAATCTTTGTTGTTGGTAATGTTGTTTATAAATTGAGATTCTCTCTCTTCCATAAAGACATCAATTAAAATACTTCTCTAATTTTTTTAATCATTACAATTACTATTAGGGAAACATAGACAAATGGTAAAAACTCATATCTTTCACTTCTTTTCAAAGACTATCCCTTTCTATCCTAAACATAGAATTCTCAACTCTACAAAACTCTTTGGCAACTTAAGACATTATATTCCTATCGAAAAATGCGAAAACTAACTCATAAGAACCTCATGCCGTGTCACTAGTTATCTCAATCTTTGTTATACCACTTTCTCTTATCATGGATTGTAATGAAAGCAAGCCTTGGATTTATTCACTAATATCACTCATATATATATAACTCCAAAAGAACTTACTTAAGACTCTCCAAAACCTAGTTAAACTCAAAATAGATCATTGCTTTAGGTGATTGTGTGACAAGTGAATGACTCCTCATACAGGTAAAAGATTATATTGATGAAATAGGTTTGAATAAAAGCTTTAACCTCATGATGAATATACAAATGGACTAATTAATATATTTATTACATAGACGACTTCTCTAAAAAGACATTCAACGGTATTATTAATCTTAAAACTATTATGAAGAGACTGAATTTGTAAGTTTAATCATACAAATCATAAACATTGCCTTGATCTCGTCCAAACGAGTATTTTACAGAGAGCCGAGAGGGAATTTCATTAATAACTGATTGTTTTGATTCTTTGGAACAACTCGATGAATTTAGTAGCTTATATATTATAGTAATATGCAACTATTCGATATAAGTTTTAAGTTGAATTGTCACAGATTAATAAAGAATTTCAGTTGGATGTACTATCTTTTAAAAAAAATTGACAAGATTTGTGTTTGATATACAATTAGGCTGAAGATATAGAACTGGCATATTTGTTTGTTTACAATATTTAAGCAAACTCAGGAAGAGAAGAAAAAAAAAATCCAATTAATTCAACTTTCCAAATATATTTTCATGACATTATCCAGATTTCAAATTATCAATAGAAAATAAATCAGGTAACAAATTTTATTTCTCTCAACTTTTTCAGTTTTTTGGTAGCTTTCTTTGTTCAAAAGTACAAAATTTTAACTAAAAAATAAAAATAAGAACCTGGAAATTGTTGGTTAAGGACGATCTGGTGTAAGTGCTCACACCGTATGATATGTACCACTTTTATGTAAATTGAGTTTCAGTCTTTCAGATTTCAACATCCTCACAGATCTCGAAGCAAATGAATCATTCAACGGCTAAGATTAACTAACCTTCTACAGCTAAGTGTGAACCGACACTACACACGATATTATCATTTCTTTTTTTTTTTGGCTCCCAAAAACACACGGCAACAAAACTCACACTGAACCGACTCAAAACCCTTTTGCAGAAAACCAAACCCCCGACCATGATGGATGAGAAACGCCGGGAAGCGGGGAACTCACCGGCGGGCCCGAGCTCAGCTGAGCCGGAGCCGACATCAACTCGCCGTCGAGGCGGAGCACTAAAGAGAAAAGCTAATTCTCTTTCTGGGTCCAGCTCTTCATCAACGCCGTCGAAACGGATTACACGAGAGAAGTCAAACTTGATCTCCCACTCTCCGATCAACCATAACGGCCCTTTAACAAGGGCTCGCCAAGGGGCGCCTGGTGCAAGCCAAGCCTCGGGATTGGGTCCGGGATCGGGTGGTGCGAAGCTTGAGGAGATCAGTTTGGGGAAAGAAAGCGTTAAGGCTGAAGATTTGGAGGAACTGAATAAGGCAAGTGAGGAGTGGGAGGCTTTAGAAGCGAAAATTGAGGCTGAGTTTGAGGCTATTAGATCTCGTGATAGTAATGCGCATGTTGTTCCCAATCATTGCGGTGAGTTTCCTTTCTTTTTCTTGTTCCTTTGTTTGGTTTATGGGAAAATGGGGAGGGAAGGCTAGGAAAGTTGAATGTTCCTTTTGGAACTTCGAGGAGCTGAGCTGAAGATTATTTTGGGCTAGTAGTTGGGAACTAATGTGGAAATTTTTTAGTTTGTGTTTATTTTGGAGTTCAATTCAGTTTGAAGTGAATGCTTTGTCTTAATTATGGGGTTAACAAGAAAAAAGAGTGAATTTTTATGTTTCTTGTGTGGTTAAGTTGGGAATGGTTCTTATTTGTTTCTATGTGATAATTAGATTTAGTGCTACTATGAAGTCCCTATCATTGTGCTTTAGAAAGGATATATTAGTTGTTCTTCACTTGACCACCAAGAATACTGTGTTTCTTTGGATGTGATTGCTTTCATCAAGCTTTAGTCTTTTAGTTCTCATTGCAGTTTGATAGATTGCTACCTACTTGTTCGATTTAAATGATGAAAGATTTTATATGGAGGGAATGTTAAAATGTGAATTCCGTTGAAATCATGGGATGGTCTTTCACATTGAAAGGGTAATTAGTTTTCATCTAGTTTGTTATGCTCACAGAAAGTGAATGTTGATCTTAATTTTCATTATTAGAGTGCAAAATAGGGCTCTAATTGAATTGCCTTCAATGGAAGGCTCCTTTCTTGATGACATAAACAATGAAGCAAAAGAAACTGAATTATTAGATTTTTTGGTGTTTTCTCCTGTTGTCAGTTTGAGTATTCAATCTTCTCTTGCATTTATAGGATGGTTTTCTTGGACAAAAATTCACAACGTGGAGGAACGTGTCTTGCCTTCTTTCTTTAATGGGAAAAACCCAATGCGTACACCTGATGTGTACATGGAGATACGTAATTGGATTTTGAAGAAATTTCATGCAAATCCAAGTACACAGATTGAGTTGAAAGATCTGTCTGATCTTGAAGTTGGTGATTTGGATGCAAGGCAAGAGGTATTGGAGTTCCTGGACTATTGGGGTTTGATTAACTTTCATCCATTCCCGCCGGTTGATTCTACTCTGCCCACTGCCGATGGTGATGGGATGGCCAAAACGGATTCTTTGCTTGACAAATTGTTTCACTTTGAGGCAATTGAATCACGCCCACCTGTTGTTGCCTGTCCTAACCCTTCAACTCCATCTGTACCATCTGGGTTTTTTCCAGAGTCTGCAATTGCTGAGGACTTGGTGAGACCTGAGGGGCCACCCGAGTATCATTGCAATTCTTGTTCAGCTGACTGTTCTCGGAAGCGCTATCATTGCCAGAAGCAGGTTAGTTACTGACATATAAATAATAGCCTTACCCTCAAATTATTTTGTTGACTACACATGAGCATAATTACCGCACCAGTTATGGTTGTCAAAGCAGATATATGTGCACACTTGTTCCTGATGGTGGTAGTGAATGTTTCAGTGTTGTCCAGATTGAATTGATATACACACACAGGCATGCACAACACAAGTCTTACATTCTATGAGAGTAAGATGGAATCTTACTTCTAAAATATCAATTTTAATGAAACCTTTGCTCAAACGAAGGAAATCCACAAGCCTTTTTAACCACTACACCTCGTTCAATCAGTGTAGTTGTAGGTGTTCAGCAAAAAAGAAAAATCAACTTAAATGTTTTGTACTAACTGTACGGTTTGTTTGATGCTTGATGTACTCTTTACAAACAATGGGCAATGATCTATAACCAATTTTGTAAATTGGATTCCCATTGATGCTAATTATGTTTTTATTTGACAGGCAGATTTTGACTTATGTACGGATTGCTTTAACAATGGGAAGTTTGGCTCCGGAATGTCTTCTTCAGATTTTATTCTCATGGAGCCTGCTGAGGTCCCTGGTCTTAGTGGCGGCAAGTGGACAGATCAGGAAACCCTCCTCCTCCTTGAGGCACTAGAACTTTATAAAGAAAACTGGAATGAGATTGCAGAGCATGTTGCTACTAAAACCAAAGCTCAATGCATACTGCACTTTGTTCAAATGCCAATTGAGGATGTATTCTTTAATTCTGACGGTAATATAGATGCCAATTCCAAAGAAGCTGCTGGACCTGCTGCAGTGAGTGATGAAACACCTGTACCTAAAGAAGCCACTGAAACAACTGAGAGTAAGGCTACTCCTCAGGAGGATCAGGCCGAGACTACACCAATGGAAACTTCAAAACCTGAAGATGAAAAAGAAGTGAGAGTGGAAACGTCGAATCCTGAACCTGGAACCGATGCAAAAGTTGGTCCAGAAACTTCAAAGCCCGAAGAAACCAATGAAGCAAAAGATGGACAGGAAACAGATGAAAGTTGTGCTCTTATCGCTCTAAGGGAAGCATTTGAAGCTGTTGGTTATCTTTCAACATCTGAAAGCACACTCTCATTTGCTGATGTGGGAAATCCTGTCATGGCATTGGTAAGTGAATTTTTAGTGTGTTGATTTGGGTTTTGTTTATCAATTAATGTGTTTGGAGGGAAAATTGACTTTATTTACGATTCTGTCCATTTTGTGCATGGCCTCTGATTAATCTTCTCATCCTATGAATTTATCAGGGATTGTTTATTGCGCTTCTATAATAATTTTTTAAATGGCTTTATCAAGTTGCTTTATGTGAAAAGTTCTGCTTATGGATGGACTTCAATGTATAAGTATGCTGTTGGAAAAGGTTGAGAAATAAGCTAATCTGTTGTACTTACACCTTTTAACCTCCCTTTACAACCTGCTAAGGAACAATTTAACTAGTCTCTTGATTCTATATAGGTTATTGGTAATTACTATTATGTTCATTAATTTGGCACCAAGTCTCCTTGAACTAACATACAGACTTTCTCAACTTTCAAAGTAAATCCACAAAATGCTGTTATAGGGCATTTTGATTTGAACTACAAAGCAATCCATCGCATGCTTCTAGATGTTCTTAAGTAACCTATTGCATGCTCTATATTTTGGCTATGAATGATCTCCTCATTCTGGTATAAAAAATTTGATTCAATAAAACTTTGCAATTCTTCTCTTGTGAGTGTTTATGAATATCTATCCTTGACATATTCCACTATTAATTACTTTTTCTTTGTCCATTCGGTGATGATGTGTTACAACTTTCTATCATTGTAGGCAGGATTTTTTGCACGTTTGGTTGGACCCAACAATGCTGCTGCTTCAGCCCAGAATTCATTGAAATCATTATCTTTTAGCTCACCAAATATTCAACTGGCTGCAAGGAACTGCTTTCTTTTGGAAGATCCACCAGATGACAAGAAGGAACCAACTGTTTCTGAAAGGTATACTAACATATTTCAAGCTTTTATTTCCTTATTAACTTGTGAATATTACATCTGACGTCAGTAAGAGATTGGCAGTGTTGTCAATGATATGGCTAATCGGGATTCTCAGAATGTGGAGAACATTGAAGAAGGAAGCTTAAAGGAAGATAAGTCTTCCCCAGTTTCCGATCAGAAAAATTCATTGAGCAACCATGGTGACCAAAACGCTGAAGTTTCTCCTCCAGAAGAAAAGGTGACATCATCAGTTTCCCCTAATGACCTACCCTCTGATAAAAAAGAACCAAGCACTTTAGAAACTAGTGAGGAAGTTAAAAAGGCCAATTTGAATGACTCCAGTACTATTGATCAATCCAAGGATAATCAACCAAATGTAATTGGGGAATCAGATAATGCTTCATCCCAGGTTCCACCAGGTCCTGTCGAGGAAACAGGGGGAAAGAAGACCTCAGTGGAAGGCCCTTCTCAGCCTACAGGATCAGTGAGGGAAGTAGATATGTCTGATTCTGTTCCATTAGAAAAGAATGAGCCTTGTGATGCAGCTGCATCAAAGCCAGTTGGAGAGCAATCTAAACCTGCTGAGGTATTAGAAAGTGTAGAGACAGTTTCAGATTCTCCATCCAGAGGGAAGAATGAGCAACAGCCAGTTAAATTAAGTTCTCTTGGAGAGCCCACTCAGGCTACAGAGGCACCAAATGATGTTGAAATGGTGTCTGATTCACAACCATTGGAGCAGAGTGAGCCTCAGCAGCAAGTTGGAGCAAACGCAGTAAAAGAAAATGGAGCAACAACAGGTTTCTCTCCTTTTCTCAATAAATTTCTTGTTTAGACTGGAATTTACAGGAATAGAAACCAATCAGAAGACAATGCTAGTTAGAAACACTTAACAATTCTGATTTAAACTGTATGGAGGCCCAAAGCAAGAAAGCTTGGAAAATTGAACCTTGGTATATAGCGGTATTCTTAGTTCTAACAATGTTAAGTGTTAATCAAAAGATAAACAGTATATATATAAATCAACAGCTGGCAAAATGCCTACTCCTTTTTTATTGCATCTCATCGTCTTATTGTTCTTTGTAGATGAAAAAGGAGGTAAAAATGAGAACCACGACTCTACAGAGACAAAAGCTGATCTTAGCATTGATAAAGTAAAGCGTGCTGCAGTTACAGCACTTGCAGCAGCAGCAGTGAAGGCAAAACTTCTGGCAGAGCAGGAAGAGGACCAAATCCGACAACTTACTACGTCATTAATAGAAAAGCAGGTATTTCAGTAGAAAAGTCCATTGCAATCTCCTTTTTTCTATGTTCCAAGTTGAGCAAAGTGTAAACTTTTGGAGGCTTTAATTCCAATGCAGATGACTAAGATGGAAAGCAAATTAGCTTTCTTCAATGAACTGGAAGGTGTCATGATGAGGGTGAAGGAGCAATTGGACAGGTCAAGGCAGAGGCTATACCATGAGCGAGCACAGATAATTGCTGCTCGACTGGGCTTGCCAGCTTCCTCATCTAGAGCAATGCCACCATCAAATACTGCAAATAGAATTGCAACAAATTTTGCAAATTCAGTTGCAAGACCTCCAATGAGCATGATTGCCCCAAGGCCTCCAATGGCAAGACCCCTTGGGCCTATGACTCCTACCCCTTCCAACCCATTTGTATCCACAACAGTTGCAGGAAGTTCAATTCGGCCTGCTAGCTCGGACAATCTTTCTTCAGTAGAATCAAAGTAGAGACTACTCAGAATACTTGTGAATAGAAATTGTCATCCATTCTTGTACAACGGTCATTTATTATGAGATTCACCAGGTGAGAACCCCTTTTTGTTGTTAGTTTTATTGGTGCTTCCAAGAACCTCATTTATAATGAGGTTTCACTCAGCTGAATTCGATATCAAAATCTTAACAATGTTTTTCCTGCGATGATTCCAGCCAAAGCACTCATCATCTTTAAGCAATCATAAGAGGGAGGAGATGCTTATCGTTCTCCCTGCAAAGCAACCATTATGGAGGTGTCGAGCCTATTCCTGTCAAATTGGTTGAGCCTACTAACTTGGGTTGGATTTTCTTCTGAGTTTGTATTTTTTAAGTGTAGCTAATGAATTTAGTTAGTGCATTAAGCATCCATAACCTTTACCAATTCTTGGGCATCTTAAGGTGCAAGTGTGGCAGATATAACTGATGTATTCTATTTATGAATGGACAAAGATGTTTAATATTATAAAAATGACTTAATCTTCTGACCGTTGCCCCCTTACTCTCCTTTTTTTCCTTAAAACTAGTGATTTAGATAGCTTACAATTTTGCGGTACCAAAAAAAAAAAAGGATAGCTTACAATTTTCGATTAGTTCTTCTGATCATGTGTTGTAGGCTTTGTAGCATAAAAAGTCTCGGGTGTCCTACACGATTATTGTAAAAATGGGAGAATTTTCTAAACCGTGTTTGGGGACGCTGTGGAAAAAATCTAGTTAGATCACAAGTACTTTTTGACATGTTTGCCGCTCATCAAGTAGTTCTTTCGGCGTCCTCGAGTGAAGAACTTAATTTGACCCATAAATAAAAAAAATATTTATAAATATTTGAAAAAACTTTGAATCTGGTTTACCCAAAGGGAAAGTCAAATTTCATCCAAAGTATGGGGTAAGAAAGAGGCATATTTTTAGATCATATTTCAATCGCATTGAGAAATCCAGAATTGCCAACCAATTTTACATTTTCTGTTAACATCCACAAAAAATTGTAGTAAAGCGGGAAATTGAGACAAATGTAAGATCATCCCTGTTCAAAAAATTTGAGATAACGAACAAACATAATCAAGTCTGATTGCGAACAATACTAATGCAGTGTCGAGTAAAAGCTAAGAATGTTAACGGAACAAATGATTTAAGAACTTAAAGCATTACAGAGGGACCAGACAACTAAATCCAACCAGAATTCAAAGACCATTTTGTTTCTCACACAAACGCCTAATGTACAGTGTAGCCCATACGAATCCATAAAAATGGTTGGAAAGGCCAAATCATTGAAACCACTTACAAAGACATTTATTGCAGCTGGAGAAAAAATCACAATACATTTAACATTCGCATCCAGTTGACCTTGGTTGGCTGCTGCTTCCAACATCAATGGTGTCGGGCAAGTATCTTCATGAATGAAAGATTCCACCAAAAAGGACATGAGTATATAATAAAGGTTCATATCGTTCAGAAACATATAAAAAATAACTATTGAAAAGTGATTTCGGGATCTAAGCCTTGTAATTTCAAAATCCCTATGTCATGCAAATATTGTCACTTACTGCTTACCCACAATGAGAATCCACTTCACAATTTTTAATGAAAAAATGCTAAAGCAAAATAATAGAATAACAGAAGTACTATGCCCCTAAGCTAAGATTAACTGAGCAAATTTAAGATAGTTGTATTTGCAGCTGTCCTCTAGCCATTAATCATGAGTATGTAGCAACTGATTAGTGTGACAGTCAACAGAACTAACGTATAGTTTAAGGTATTCCCATAACTTTGATTTATCTAAGTTATGTGTATGGGTGCAGGAATATGGCTGAGTATGATATTTTCACTTACATTTCTTCCTCTTCCCCACTCTTTAAGGCATTCTTTGCTATGCACTGGAAAGCTTCTTCCACATTAACTCCCTCCTTGGCAGAGGTCTCAAAATAAGGGATATTTCCTTTTGAGGCACACCATGCTCTAGCCTTTTTCTCAGACACCTAGAGACCACAAGAAGCAGATAATTATACCTTTTGGAGAGAGATGCCACTGCAGATTGCAGAAGGCAAAAAATAAAATACAAAATACATACCACTCTACTGTTTCCACCATCAACATCAATTTTGTTACCCAAAACAACAAAGGGGAAATTCTCTGGATCTGTCGGGCTTGCCTGCAAAAGGTTTCTCAAATCATCATTTCTGTACTAAATGAATCCCAGAGAGTTGGTTTTACATGGATAATCAGCATAAGCCAGAGAAGTTAGAATATATACCTGAATAAGAAATTCTTCTCTCCAGTTGTTAAGGTTGTCAAACGACTTCATTGAGTTGACATCATATACAAGTACGCAGCAATCAGCACCACGGTAGAAAGCAACACCCAGACTCTGGAATCTTTCCTGGCCAGCAGTATCCCAGATCTGCGAAATGAAAATAAATGTAGATAAGTTTTGAGCAAAGTGATCAGTCAGATAACACAAATCTTTTAAGAATGTAGTGTTGCAACTGCTATAGAGTACAGACTCAATGGTGGCACATAAGGTCACTTAATGGTAAAATCACAGAACCCTGCTGATAAAGACAAAATGCAAGGGGTGATCAACCTAAGTCTAATTACCGAGTGGACTAACATCACTGCTAACTTATTTCCATATTAAGATGCTCAACCTAAGCTGATTTGATGAGCAAGGGATCAAAATCCAGCCTATTCTTCGTGGGAAACACATGATATTCAGAATGAGAATAATTATGATCCCAAGAAACAAATGCAACAACCGAAGCAAGCTCATCAGAAGGCTAATGCCTCTTATTCAAGACAATTAAATCCATACCAAATTAAGAACAGAGCTCAGTAAGAAAATCTAACCTGTAAGGTGAAAAGCCTATCCTCAAACTGCACTTCCTTTGTCAAAAAATCAGCCCCGATCGTCGCCTTATACTGATTGCTAAACTTCTTATTTACATATCTAAAAGAAAAATGTAAAGGCAAACAATAAAAGAACTCATACTAATAATAGTAATTAATACCATAAATCACATTCAACTTCAATTGTTTTTCAATAATTAAAAATGAAAAAAGACGGCTGCAGGATACTGATTCATCAACGACGTCTTCCCTACCCTGCAAATCACAGATCAATCACGATCATAAACATTGAATTATTAAAAAAAAAGAAAAGAAATACGAGTTCTAAAAAAAATCGCAGGCGAAATTGAATAGAGCTTCACAGCAATTCGAATCAAAAGATCTCGAAAGATCCGTACAGAAAACCCTAGAGACGAAATTAATAAGAAATTTACACATGCGTAAGAAAGATAAGGACAGGTGTTTAAAAAAAATAAAAAAATAAAAACAAAAATCAGACCCGCTATCGCCGAGGATGATGACCTTCAAGAGGGTTCTACGGCGAGAAGGCATCGTACGAAGGAATCGGCGGATCTATAGAGAAAGAAATGGAAAGAAAATTTTTCTTTCTCTTGAGAGAGAGAGAAAGAGAGCAGAGCGTAAGACGGGGCTCGTGGACTAGTTTGTCTGACAGAAAATTCGGGAGGAAAATTGTCTGAACTTTCTAGCGTTTTTTTCAAAGTTTTTTCTACTCTTTTTTTTTTTTTCCTTTTTATTTTCTTCTCTTCCCCACTCAATTTCTCTCTCTGCTAAGTCATGAAAAAGCTGGACTGACCTGTAATTGGGCATCTTTTTATTTATATTTTTGGAATTTTCCCCCTTTTTTTTCTCGAAAGGGCGGGGAAGTTTTGCGTGACAGCTTCGACTTCTGTTTCGTTAACGTGTCTCATTCTAATGCTGGCCTCGGCTGTTGTTAGTTTATTGGTTCGTAATTGGTAGAAAGGTTTTAAGGTGACAGCAAATTCCAACCAGCTCTCGTAGCTCAGTTGGTTAGAGCACCCGTTTAGTAAGCGGGAGGTCTTGAGTTCGACTCTCAACGAGAGCAACTTTTTTTCTGTTTTCCTTTTTATGGTGAAACTTCTGTTTTCTGATTTTTTCACATTTTTTCACGGCTTTGCGTTAGATTTCTGTTGCCAGTCAGACCTTATTATAAGCTTTGCAAAAAAGAACACATTTAAAAGGGAAACAAATCTTAAAATTAGAAATTTAAGTAGAGATTCTCCTCCATTTTAGGGAGATGATTCGGGAAAAAGAAACCGGTGGTTCTCAAAATGTTTAATGGAGGTATTACTTAGCAAAATCTCTTGTCTCTTCCTTTTGAGAATCCTTCTGCCTTTCTCTCATACAGGTACTCTGTTTTTTGTTTCTCTTGTTTTCCTCATTATTCTCCTCTGTTTTCCTCTGTTTTCTAGTTTGGCTAACATTTTTTTCTTCCTTCCTCTTCTTAATTATGTTTCCTTTTACATTTTATCTGATTTGTTTTTCTTTGTTGAACGTTCCATTGCAGGGATTGTTGAAGGGCATCGTCTGGTGGAGAGGTGGGGTTTTTCTGGCACCTTTTAAGGGTAATCTTTGTCAGAAATACCCCAAATGGCTTCTTCCCCAGAAGATTCTCCGACTCCACCATCACCACCACCTCCATCGCCGAACGTCTCTCCCCCACCACCACCCAAGAAAGAGTCGAATTCATCTCCACCTCCACCACCGCCACCTTCGTCTTCGCCCCCACCCCCAGCCGAACCCGAAGAATCACCACCACCACCACCACCCTCATCGTCGTCGCCTTCGCCATCATCATCACCGCCTCCAGCACCCGGTAAAGCACCTAATGGAACTCCTTCACCACCACCTCCTCTATCGCATTCGCCGACGACACCAGCACCAAAAGTGACACCCAAAAATGGCACACCAACTCTTGCTTCACTGTCACCGCCACCTCCAACACCCAAAAGTGCCGGATCGGATTCGTTGCCAACTTTGCCAATTGTAGTAGGTGTAACTGTCGGCGTTGCTCTCTTGTTTACAATCATAATAGCGCTCGTTGTTGCAATAGTATGGAATAGAAAGAAGAAGTCCAAGTACAATAATCAAATTCAATACTACAGCAGACCTTCTACGTCACCAAACGGTAAATTATAGTATATATTGCAAGAAACAAGTTTCAAAAAAAAAAGCATGCCCTTTTGATTAAATAATAATAATAATGCATTATTGTAAATATAATAATATATAGGTGGTGGTGGATATGGAATGAGCCCAATTGAAGAACAGAAAAGCATGAAGAATGGATACCGAGCTAATAACGATCACCTAGTAATCAATTTACCGCCGCCTCCCGGCGGAAATGGAGGTCGTGGAGGGTGGCCACAAGCAATGTTGTCACCGCAAGGGCAAAGACCACCTGTAGAAATGAGCCCAACTTACTCAGTTCAAAATAGTAGTCCATCGATACCACCCTCATATCCGTCACCAATGGGGCTCAGCCAAGGCACTTTCAGCTATGAAGAGCTGGCAATTGCAACTCATGGGTTCTCTCAAGCTAACGTGTTGGGTCAAGGTGGGTTTGGGTTCGTCCACAAAGGAATTTTGCCCAATAGCAAAGAAATCGCGGTTAAGAGTCTCAAATCGGGTAGCGGGCAGGGTGCCCGTGAATTCCAGGCTGAAGTTGAGATTATTAGCCGCGTCCATCATCGTCACCTCGTTTCTCTTGTGGGCTATTGCATTGAAGGAGATCAAAAGATGTTGGTTTATGAGTTCGTGCCTAATAAAACTCTTGAATTCCACCTTCATGGTAAGTAATATGGCTACTATATATAGTATATCATTTGATAGACGAGAGCTAGATGATTAATTTTAAACTTTTATATTATGTAATCATATTGTTTGTTTGCAGCGGAAGTGTCCATGGACTGGCCTACTAGGCTCAAAATTGCACTGGGGGCAGCTAAGGGTCTTGCATACTTGCATGAAGATTGTAAGGGATTTTCTAAAACTACTCTGTTTTTGCATTCCTTTCAATTCCTTCTCTCTACTAATTAATCTGTTTGAGTAAATTGTAGGCTCCCCTCGTATCATTCACAGAGACATCAAATCTGCCAACATCCTACTTGATTTCAATTTTGAAGCCCAGGTATTTCCAGAACCAATTGAATATAATTTGATTTGATCAGTTTTTTTGTTTCATTTCTGCTTATTTCTTATTGAAATTTCAAACCAGGTGGCAGATTTCGGGTTGGCTAAACTTACTCAAGATAACAATACTCATGTCTCAACTCGTGTCATGGGAACATTTGGGTAAAGACCTTGAATCCCCATCAAATTTGGTTTTTTGATTTGATCAGAATTTTGATTTCTTTTTCCTTTTAAATGCAGTTACTTAGCTCCCGAGTATGCATCAAGTGGCAAGCTGACAGAAAAATCTGATGTTTACTCCTTTGGTGTTGTACTCTTGGAACTGATTACTGGACGTCGGCCTCTAGACCTAAACTCGGACATGGACGAGAGCTTAGTAGATTGGGTAGGGACTAGGGAATGTCTTCGTTTAGTCTATATATATAACATTTTAACATATATCAATCCAAAGATTCTGATACCCAAGATTTTAACTTTAAAATGCATGAACAGGCAAGACCCTTATGCGCGAGTGCAACGGAGGGCGGAGACTTTACTCAATTGGTGGATCCAAGGCTGGAAAACAATTATGACCACGAGGAAATGGCACGCATTGTTGCTTGTGCTGGTGCATGTATTAGGCATTCTGCTAGAAGGCGCCCCAAAATGCGACAGGTATGAAATATTTTAGATTTTCCATTTCGTTGGGAAAACTTTTTCAAGCAAATTTATGGTAATTTAAGCTTTTGGACGTGAGCTAAATTATCATTTCACTCTGTAAAATTTCTCCAACTTAAAGCCCTTTTTCTCTCTGAACTTGAACGATTTGACGTTTTGCCTTTTAAACTTTAAGCCTGGACTTTTTATCCCTTAAACTTGCAATTTGAAACCCATTTTAGTCCCTCTCAAATAATATTGTTGAGCGCCTTGGTCTAACGTGGCCTTGCCACGTCAGCAATACCATTTGAAAGGAACTAATATGTCCTCATATTGCAAGTTTAGGGGACAAAAAGTCCCAAATTAAAGTTTAGAAAGTAAAAGGTCAATTTTAGACAAGTTTAGGGGGCAAAAAAGGACTTTAGTCAAATTTCTGTCATGGTTGAGGAAATTGGTTATAGAACTGATGAATGGTTTGAATTGTGAAAAACAGATTGTGCGGGCATTGGAAGATGATGTTCCATTGGATGACTTAAAGGATGTGGTGAAACCTGGCAAAAGTTCAAGGTCAATGAACTATAGCTATGACTACGATGCTGACATGGCGAGGTTCAGGAAATTGGCATTGGAGAGCCATGGTGATGCAAGCAGCGACTTCGGCAACACCAGTGAATACGGGCTCAACCCTTCTTCCTCGAGCAGTGATGAGTCGAGCTCATATGAGATTCCGAGCAGGAGGAAACCTTAAGTGAACTTTAAAAATTTTGTCAAAAGGTATCTAAAACAGAGATATCCTTATTTCAAGCTTGGGACAATTTTTTGAGGGATGGGGATTATATAGTTTATTACAACATCACCAATCCTGTTTTCTTCGAGTCCCCCTTTTGAAAATTGGGACATTTAAGATAACAACATTTTTAAGCCGTACTACTAACAGGGCAGTGCCTTTAGTTTAGGTGTGCCTAAATTCAGGCAATTGATTTAAGGGAAGAGGTGAAGGAAACAAAGCGATTTTGGCAAATATGCTATACAGATTACAAGCTCATTTTTTTTCTTCTTTTATAGCCACACATTACGGTTGAATGTAGTTATAACTTTGGTTTTTGAGTTCGGATATTTTATTTTATTATGGTTTTATTAGTCTTTTTATCCCTTGAACTATGAGATTAAAGACATTTTGCACCCTAAATTAAAATCGAAAAAGAACAATTGTCAAAAATTTAGAAAGATAATGGGACTAATAATCTTGAATTTGGAAATTCAATGGAAAAATTGTCACGATTTTACATTTTCAGGACAAGATATCCTTGACACAACACAATAGTTAAGAGATTGCAATTTCTCTTTTGGCGGAGAGGTTTGAAAAAGTTCACCTTCTACTATTATACATGGGAGGTTTAACTTTTAAACCACCTCTTAATGATGTACTACTATGGAGATGCTAGCTAAAATGTTAAAAACTATATGTACTATCAACTATGACACGTGTTATTAATTCCTTTAGATTAGAGTACATGAATTTTAGTTGTAATTTCTATCTACATTATCTACATCGATAAGTGGGGTTTCATTCAAGCAACAAACAGTGGATTCAAGTGTTTCAGCATTTGTTTCCGTTAAACAAGGTTCTCGAGTTTGAGTCTTGAATGGAGAAAACTATTGTTGAAAGAGTTTTATCTCATAATGAGCCGACTCGAATCGAACAAGAAATATATTATTATACACCTTAATAGTAGTAACCGATCTCATGACTAGCGTGTAGTATGATACTTTTTAGTTCTGCATATAAATGTAAGATTTAAAGTGTTTGGAAAATCCTATACACAAATTTTTTGTCCTTATTTCCAAAGTTTTCAATTTGTTTATGAAACAAATTTTTTTTTATAACAGTTTATTTATGTAACAATTGTTAAGTTGTATTGATGCTTTCAATCTTCTGAATACATTTTAATTAAATGGGAGACATTGTCAATATTATTGTTGATATTGATTGTTTGTTTCCTTACATATTTCTCAAAAAAAAAAAAAAGAAGGAAAATTGTTGTTATTGATTGAAAATGGAAAGAAAAGAAAACACCTTATTTAAAAGCTGCGAGGGCAATCTCGTCATTTAAAGAAACTTACCGTCACCGGTAACAAAAATCGTCCTTCGGCCGGTGCATCTACCTCCCGATTAAAGAAATCATGATACTTAGGGGTACGTCAGTAATTTCCTACTTTCTAATTTACTTGACGTGGCTTGTTTCTATTGCTCGAATAGCATCAAACTCTGATTGCACATATTACCAGATCCACCTGATCTCCACCCTCGTTCTAATTCTTAAGAAGCCTCCTCTTCAAAATTACCAATGCGTTAAAGAGCAAACCAGAGCGAGCGAGGCCGAAGGGATAAAAGAGGGAGACTCACTAAGCGCTCCAACTATATACATAAAAAAGAAGAGAAATTATATAACTCTCGTTAGATCTCGAAGATTTAAAATTTCAATTAGCCATGGCGCAGCCTCTTGTGAAGAAAGATGACGATCGCGACGATGAAGGTAAATTCAGTTTCCGTCTTCTTCAATTCCTTCATTTCACTTGTTTCACTCTTTTTTTCGGAACTCGTTGTTCATTTCGT
Organism: Corchorus olitorius; assembly: GCA_001974825.2. Lineage (NCBI taxonomy): Eukaryota > Viridiplantae > Streptophyta > Magnoliopsida > Malvales > Malvaceae > Corchorus > Corchorus olitorius. The sequence continues at coordinate 37,275 of AWUE01019186.1, forward strand.
GCTTAATCAATCATAAATCTTGGATTTGCCTGCAATTAGATCAGTTGTTAGCTTCTAGATCTGTGCGGTTTTGATTCGTTTCCATTGATTCAGAGATGCATTGCATGGTTTTAAGATCTAATTTGAAGGGATTACGTTCAGTTTTAATGGAATTTCGTTTACCTCTAGCTGATCTGATCTGCACTCTTGCTCTGCTTGATTTATTTTTAAGTGAAGGCAATGTAGATTGTTACTTTTGACGGATGCGTTTAATTTTAGTTCATTTGATTTGGATCTCGCGGGCTTATATATCTCGAGTTCTATTGGCAGTGTTGTTGAGTTCTTCTGGCCTTTTAGGTGTCTGCGAATTTCTTTTATCTTTAATTTTGTAACTTTGTTTGTTAAACAGCCGACTACTCTCCATTTTTGGGTATTGAGAAAGGAGCGGTTCTTCAAGAAGCTAGGGTTTTCAATGACCCTCAGCTTGATCCTCGAAGATGCTCCCAGGTTTCTGCTTATTAAGCAATCTTAATTTTCATTTTGGCGTGCTTTCCTGAAATATAATTTTTAAAGTGTATGTAAATATTTTTTTATGTAGGTTATAACAAAACTTCTTTATCTGCTGAACCAAGGAGAATCATTCACCAAGGTATGTTTTTCTTTTCAATTCTGCCACGAAAGATTAGATCCATTGTTTTTTTTTATCAGTTTGTTACATTTCAATTGACCTTTGTCATGTGGATCTCTATTATAGTATGTACATTGAAGGATAAGTGATGTATTCTGATGAAAATGCCCTTGTTGAATGACACTTTTATTGTGTTTAATGGATAGGTTGAAGCAACAGAAGTGTTCTTTGCTGTAACTAAACTCTTCCAATCAAGGGATATAGGGTTGAGGAGAATGGTCTATGTGATGATAAAGGAACTATCTCCCTCAGCAGATGAGGTTCTATATCTGGAATTTTTTGCCTCTTGAATAACCTTTTCTGAGTGTGAAGGTTTAGATGCTAAGTAATTTTTATTCCTGTTGAAATAGGTTATTATTGTCACAAGCTCTCTCATGAAGGACATGACTAGCAAGACTGATATGTACCGAGCAAATGCTATTCGTGTGCTTTGTCGGATAACAGATGGAACTCTTTTAACCCAGATTGAGAGATACTTGAAACAAGCAATTGTTGATAAAAATCCTGTTGTTGCAAGTGCAGCCTTAGTCAGTGGTATTCACTTACTTCAGGTACTGGTTTATAATAGTGTTGGACTTTTCATTCAGATTTTAAATAAATTATCTAAACTCTTATGACTTGTATGAATATATTTTGGCAGACGAATCCGGAAATTGTGAAAAGATGGAGTAATGAGGTCCAAGAAGCTGTTCAATCAAGAGCAGCTCTTGTGCAGTTTCATGCTCTGGCACTACTCCATCAGGTATGCTGGGTTCCTTGTTTGGATATGGGCTTCTCTTTGATAGTTGAAATGCGTTGTTAGATTCAATCCTAACATGTTAAATGGTTTAAGTTTGCGTCTATTTAGATAAAATTTTCTTCGAGAATAGGTTGTGGCACATAGCTTATCGAGGTTTTGTGATTCTTCTGACTACTTATAGCAGTCTTATTAGGCTTTTTTTGACTATTTTAACAAACCCCCCCTGCATGCTGGGGTTTTTATCCAAGCTAGAACTGTGCTTATAGGTTTATCTGTGGCAAGCGGTAACCAAAATTTAATCAATAAAGGAAAGCACCATAGTTTTTATGCAGTAGAAAACTATATTACTTTTGCATGCTTGAATGGGTGTGTATATGCATGGTTAGAAGTGGGGTGTTGATTAAATTGATCTTTTCAGTTTTGTGTAAATTCACTCACAACCCATGATGAATGTATGTGATCTCATATTTGCAGATTCGTCAAAACGATCGACTAGCTGTCAACAAGCTGGTTACTAGTTTGACTAGGGGAAGTGTCCGCTCACCTCTGGCCCAATGCCTATTGATACGTTATACTAGTCAGGTACTCATCATCTCTAAAATATCTTTGCTCCATCTTTATTTTTTTCATTAAATATTATGAATTAATTGGTGATTCTGTAGGTTATTCGCGAGTCAGCCAATAACACTCAAACTGGGGATCGCCCTTTCTATGATTTTCTTGAGGGCTGTCTGCGCCATAAGGCTGAGATGGTGATTTTTGAGGCTGCTAGAGCAATCACAGAGCTCAATGGTGTGACAAGCCGAGAATTGACACCAGCAATTACGGTTCTTCAGCTCTTTTTAAGCTCTTCCAAGCCAGTGCTAAGATTTGCTGCAGTTCGCACTTTAAACAAGGTTGATTGATTTTTCTTTGCTCAGTAATGTAGCATGCTATTACTTCCGTATCTATGTTGTTGATTCAAGGAAAATGAAAACGAAAGAAAACTTGTTAGTGGTGCTAACGGTAGTTTGAAAATTACAAGAGTAACACACTTGTGGAGCTTGTTGATTGTTTTGTTACTATACTGTTTAGCAAACATATAATCACATTTCAGTCATAAATAACTGTTGTTTCTTTTTAGTTTGAGATGCACGGACTTTTTTATGCATTCTGACTGTTTTACTCTATTTCTTTTCAGGTTGCAATGACTCATCCAATGGCTGTTACTAACTGCAATATTGACATGGAGAGTTTAATTTCTGACCAAAACAGAAGCATTGCTACACTTGCAATCACTACCCTTCTCAAGACTGGAAATGAGTCTAGTGTGGATCGTCTGATGAAGCAGATTACTAATTTTATGTCGGATATTGCTGATGAATTTAAAATTGTTGTTGTGGAAGCCATAAGATCATTATGCTTGAAGTTTCCTCTGAAGCACAGATCATTGTAAGGAATACATGGCTTTGCATTCTTGGTTAGCAGGCGTCTAAAAGCGCTCCTTTTCTAGTGCTTAACCGCTCTTTATCCATTTTTATTTTCAGGATGAACTTCTTAAGCAATATTCTGAGGGAAGAAGGCGGATTTGAGTACAAAAAGGCCATTGTAGATTCTATCGTGATTCTGATTAGAGATATCCCTGAAGCAAAGGAAAGTGGATTGCTTCATTTGTGTGAGTTCATTGAAGATTGTGAATTCACATATCTTTCCACACAGGTATGAATTTCTTCATTATTTTGTATCACCTCTGTTCTCCGCATTTTGCCTTCTGTTTCCCTTTTTCTGCCATCCTTGACTTCCTGTATATTTGTCTCAACATCATATTTCAGATACTTCATTTTCTGGGGATTGAAGGTCCAAAAACCTCAGACCCAAGCAAATATATACGATACATTTATAACCGTGTTCATCTTGAGAATGCAACTGTCCGGGCTGGTGCTGTGAGCACCCTAGCAAAGTTTGGTGCTATGGTTGATTCATTGAAGGTATAACATCTTAATTGTTCTCTTTCAGTTTTCTGGAATAATTTCAACCTGTGACTCATTACTCGCTTATTTATGCTGGAAAATCTTCTCTTTTGCAGCCCCGTATATTTGTTCTCTTAAGACGCTGTGTCTTTGACAATGATGATGAGGTCAGTTCATCATTAATAAATGTCATATTCTTGTCATTGTGTGCTTTTTTTCTTGTTTGTATTTGTATGATTGTTCTGTTCCATATGCTGCTCCAGGAACTTGAGGATTTTAAATCGTTTGTTTGTAGGTTCGTGACAGGGCTACACTCTATCTTAATACCCTTGGTGGTGATGGTGCAGTTGTTGAAACTGGTGAAGATGTAAAGGAGTTTCTCTTTGGTTCACTAGATATTCCTCTGGTGAACTTGGAGAACAGTTTGAAAAATTATGTAAGTTTCAAAATTTCTGTTACATTTCTTTTTCTACTTTTTAGGTCATGATCTCATGTGTTCAATTTTGGGTACAGGAGGCATCTGAAGAACCTTTTGACATCAATTCTGTGCCAAGGGAGGTCAAGACTCAGCCCCTGGCTGAGAAAAAAGCCCCAGGTAAAAAGCCAACTGGTCTTGGTGCTCCTCCTCCTGGTCCTCCATCAACTGTTGACGCTTATGAGAAGTTGCTTTCATCTATTCCTGAGTTTGCAAACTTTGGCAAGCTTTTCAAGGTACTTATTTGCTTTGCATTGTTTGGTTCATGGACATGAAGATTTAGACATTATCCTGATTTTGAACTTACTAATGCCCTGTCATATTGGCCAGTCCTCTGCACCTGTGGAGCTGACAGAAGCAGAAACAGAATATGCAGTTAATGTTGTCAAGCATATATTTGATGGTCATGTTGTGTTTCAGTACAACTGCACGAATACCATTCCGGAGCAATTATTGGAGAATGTAATGATAGAAAATTAAACAAAGAATTTATAAATTACTCAAAACCTGTGATAGACTTGCTTGATAACTTAATCTGCCTGTTGCCAGGTCATTGTTGTTGTGGATGCTTCAGAGGCTGAGGAATTTGCTGAAGTAGCTTCAAAGCCATTAAGATCACTTCCATACGATTCACCTGGACAGACCTTTGTGGCATTTGAAAAGCCTGAGGGCGTCCCTGCTGTTGGAAAGTTTTCAAATATGTTGAGGTTCATCGTAAAAGAGGTAGATCACTTCTCTCTTTTTCTGCTCTGGTAGAGTGTGCGGCTTTTTATCTTCGTTTGGCTTGAATCAGAGAGTTGTCATTAAAGTAATGCTGTAGACAGTACGTTTTCCATAAATGAGTCGAGGGTGTTTTTACTTCAATTTTAGGCGTTTCTCATATCACATGTTTGAATTGGTTTACTAGGTTGATCCAAGTACTGGCGATGCTGAGGATGATGGAGTAGAGGATGAGTACCAACTGGAGGATCTTGAAGTTGTTGCAGCTGATTACATGTTGAAGGTGGGCGTCTCTAATTTCAGGAATGCATGGGAAAGCATGGGTGCAGATGGTGAGCGTGTAGATGAATACGGCCTTGGTCCAAGGGATAGCCTTGCTGAAGCTGTCAATGCTGTCATAAATCTTCTTGGCATGCAACCATGTGAGGTAAGTGTACAGTGTTTCTTTCGTTTTGCTCTATGCAGAACTGCCTTACGGTGTTTTGTCAAGTACTACCCTTCAATATTCTACTGTAATTTGATGATCTTTTTTGCATTTATTTTCTGGTTTTGTCTAGGGCACCGAGGTTGTCCCTAACAATTCAAGGTCACACACCTGTCTTCTATCTGGAGTATACATTGGCAATGTGAAGGTACTTGTCCGGTTGCAATTTGGACTTGACGGTCCAAAAGATGTGGCAATGAAACTTGCTGTAAGATCCGAGGATGAAGCTGTCAGTGATGCCATTCATGAGATTGTAGCTAGCGGCTAGTGACGATTGTTTTTCCCTCTAATCCGGCATTTTACATCTTTTGTGGGTTTTGTATGAGATTAGAGACAGATGACTGCAAAGAGACAGGCTTTTGTAGAAAGAATTGCATGCCCGCGTATTCTTGGTCATACTGGCATTTATCTGGTCATCTGTTAATGTGACATGACAAATAATACTGTGTATCATGCAAGTCAGGCTCATAGGATGGTTGATATTATTTTTTATTTTTTTGAAACAAAATTTTTATGTGAGACTTTAAGTATAGGATCCATCAAGCTTTGCTTGATTTCATAATATGATATGAATTTTGCAGTGGCGTTTTTACTGTTTATTTTTTCTTGTCCTAGCAACCGTTTGTCAAGTTTGTAGTAATCAGCAATAACGATTGTCATCATGCAAATTTGAACTGCCATTTATTTGCCAACTTAAAGTTTCTGCGCAGAGTCCTGAATGATGATATGGTATGGTGGGAGTTGCGACTTGCGAACTTGCCATTTGCTCAAGATTCCTTCTAAAGATGATGAGAACACTTACGAACATGGGGAATTTAAAATTGTCAAAACCAGTACGAACGCTTGGTAAGATTGGTGTTTACCATCACAACTGAGAATTGAGAAAGAAGTAAATAGGAAGAGGTAAGCATAACTTTAGCGGCATTTACTATGTATCAATCTGATAGCTCGGAACGCAAATTGGGAAACTGGAAAGGAAAACCAAAATTGACAATTTGATTGGTAGCACTCAGGTCTCAGGGTACAATTAGTTGTAACTATAGGGTAAAATAAAATAATCACAATCAGGCCAAATACAAATTCTCAAGCAACACTACCATTTATCTTTTCTTTACCCGCTAAATCAAATTGACCTTTTCAACAAGTTTTACAAGCAACACTACAACATTATGGTTTCCCAAACCACGACTTTAGGATTGAAATACAAAAGAATCTTCCTGATATAGCACAATGCAGGACTGCATTGGGAAGGATGGACCTGGGATTGAGAGGACTCGTGAATATGGGAAATTGCTTTTCCTGTCTTAGGATTCAAATCACCTTCCTGTGCCCTCCGAATGCCCAAATCTGCCATGTCAAGCACTATATTTAGCAGAAATTCTGAAATTTTCACTTTTCCCATTAGTGTCAAGACACGCTAGATGGGAGGACTGGTTATTCTATTCAAAAACTTGCAAATGCATATGATGAAATGACATGCTGGATTTAAACATGGACTGACCTTGAGGTTTGTATCCCAACTTCCTGTACATAAGGCACTACCATCAGCTGACAAACCCAAACAGCTAATCCGGCCCTCATGAGAGTTCTGGAGAGATCCCAAGTTCAAGACAACCTGCCAAGGGGATAGGTAAAGAGCAGTGCCCAATGAATTCCAAAGTGGAATCAGCTATTAATTATGTGCTCATGCTTGTTTGCAGATAGGAGAACAAAGGGAGAAAGAAAATATTAATAGTGTAGAGTACCCTAGCTCAAGAAGTGATGCTATAAGTAGAAGACATAATCGGGCAACAAAAACACTTCCAAAATAAGTGGCTATAATTAATAAAACAGCATAAATTCGTCAGGAGTTTTAAGAAAAAAATTCAAAGTCAGAGAGCTGAAAAAGATAGGAAAATGGAGGGAAGAGAGAAACGGGGGAGAGGACAGCTTTTTACCCGTGCCAATAATGTGTCCCATACATAGCAATCTCCATTTGTGTACCCAGCAAAGAGAAGTCTTCCAGATGTAGAGAATGCAATGGAGGTCACATGTGGAACCTCACCATCACCATGCTGCTGATAGTATACTTGCAATTGGTGACCAGTCCTAATGTCAAACAACCTGCAAGTTCCATCATCTGATCCAGTTCCAAACCTATTGCCATCTGGAAAGAATTTCACTGTGTTAACATCACCCTCATGACCATGAAATGTACGCACTGCTCGACTTGCAACACGAGTATCCCACAACCGGGCAGTTCCATCACAAGAACCAGAAACAAACATTCTTGAGTTTTGTCCATTAATTGAGACACTGAAAGGAAGAAAAATATAACATTGTAAATCAGGCTTATTATCTTTCATAAGTACTTACAAACATGAATATCACTAGTTCTATGTTCATCATATTAGTAATTACTGCAGAATGAATCAATAAGATACAATAAAGTATAGAAAGTAAGGTTCGGGCTTCTTAGAGGTATTTCAAACAGTTAATACAACAATTGTCCCAATCAAACCTTTTCGGTATCAACTTCATAACCCAGGCTACTTATTAAGAGATAAGATATCAGACACTCCATAAATGAGAGTATTGACTTAGGTGGTGGTCCAACTAACCAAAACCAACTTCCATTGGGGACACTTAACAAACTCTGTTATATGTTTTTTTTACTTCTAGATAAACATATGGCATGATTTCAATATACTGGATAAAGAATTTCTTTTGACACAATTTCTCTCAAAAAGGCAGACAACATATGGCTTGAGCCAACTGAAGAGAACTAAAATACCTTAGCACATCAGCCGTGTGTCCAGATTGAAATTCTCCCCCAAAAACTGAAGTTCTGAGGCCCGTAGTAATATCCCATAGAATGCATGTCTGATCACCAGAACTGGTAATAATGTGAATGTCTTCGTCTGGGACATACTGACAACAGGAAACATAGCCTTTATGCCCGCTTAGGGGTTTTGACACTGGTAGATTTCCATCCCTGTCAGTTGGTGAATTTAAGTTGAAAATGGAGCACATACTGTCGAGACCCCCACAGGCAACTGATTGACCTGTGGGAGAAAAAGCACATGTCATAACCCAGGCACAAGGCAGCTTTATGGCATGAGTTTTCTGGCTTGTTAGAGCATTCCACACGATTAGGCGTCCATCCTGAGATGCACTGACAATGCGATTCCTTTCTGGCGTCCAATCCAATGAGTATACCTGCATATTTCTTGGAAATTAAATTGAAATCGACCCCATAGATCCACTATGACAAGTGATCTAAATTTGAATGCCATTTTAAGCTGATTCTGTATCACCATACTATAAAGGGGTTTACTTTATGCGTCTCGTGGAAAAAGAGAGAGAAAGCACAGGTTTGCATATTTGATCCTATTTAAGCAAGTAATGAAGGGAAAAACAACATGTTTCAGGGTTTCCCAATTCCCAGTTTTTGCTATGCTCTATCTATAATAACACAAAACAACCCATTTTATCTCCCCACATAGCATTTCTTGTCATTAATCAGTTATAGACATGAAGAATTCCCTGTGCCAGGGAGAAAATACACATTCAAGCTCACAAACATGACTCAATCACTCACCGGGTACAGACATCTTATGATTCCAAAAACTACTTAAACTACTGGAAGGCCAAAAAGAAATATTAATCTCCGAATTATGAAGTATTAAAATGTAAGAAGAAAGAATTAAAAGTACTGTACTATGCTAGAAAATTTTGTAACCTAAATCCTAGTTGAAAGCAATTCACTTTCAAACACTAATTAGTCAACAAATTAGTAACTTTCTTCAGCCTACCAAATAGATGATAACCAAATCCAGAATTGCAATAAGAAGCTTAAGGGAAAAAAAAAGTACCTTGCCAGTGTGACCTTGCAAAGTCCTGCAACAAACCAGATCCGTTGGACCAAAAGTAACTGGACTTCTCCCTTGAGACCTTGCATATCCGGCGACTACCCCAATTTACCGAAACACCAAACAGATCTCAAAAATAAAAACTCAAAATTTTGTTCAGGAAAAAGGAAAAAGGTTGAAGATTGAAAAGTCTTACCATCAGTGTCAAGCAACTGCTGGCGTCTTTGCCTCAATCGCTCTCTTAAATTGTTAACTGTCTCCGTCGCCGCTGCGTGCCTCTCTTTCAGCTCAGCCACTGACATTTTCCCTTTTCTTTGATTTTGTATAATTTTTTTGCTGAAATTTTTTTTACTCAAAAAGGAAGCATTTTTATTATATTTGTTTATAAGTAATAGTCTTCCTTGTTTGTGAGCTTATGAAATCAAGGCTTCTCCATCTAATATGGATTTTGATAATTAAAAAAGAAAGGCTTTTATTAGTGAACTGAAGGTGATGGTGTTGTAAGATTCTGAGAGAGAGAGAGAGAGAGGTTGGATTGGTAATGGCAATGGTTTGGTTTCTGATTGTGTTTTTGTTTTGAGTTAATTTTGACTGACGCCGCCGGGCCCACCCACTCATCGTCCACGTGGACTCTCTGCTGGGACCCACCCTCCTTTTTTTTTTTTTCTTCCTTGTGTACATATATCAGAAGGCAATCTGAAACTGGGAAAGGCAGAGATAAAAAAAATTGGTTAAGTTGAAGCTTGGAAACCTGTAATGTGAACAAATGATTAAAAAGGAAGAAGAAGAAGAAAGATTAATTTGAAAGTCAAACCTCTAAGTCTATAATGGAGTTTGTTAATTACTACTATTAAATTAAACAGTAATATCAGAAAACGAACAAAAAGAGAGAGAGAGGATAGAAGTTGACATTGTAATTGTCAAATTTTTATCATATATATAATGTTTAAGCATATCCATAATCCATAATAATAATAATATATAATCCACATGATTTGTGGTATGAAAGGGTCTAAACTCTAAGGCAGTTGAGTTGTATTTGGAGGCATTACCTGAAGTCAAATTGAAATGGTTGTCTCCACCAATATTTTCTTTTCTTTTGTCTTACCATTATTTCTCACACTCCCCAATCTCCATCTCTACTATTTTCTAGTGTTTTTGACATTTCCAATTGTTTTTAAGGCAGAAATGAATATATTTTTACTGTAATGAATGTAAACATGCTGTATATACACTTAGATTATTAGTAGTAGTAAAAAGAATGCTTCTTCTGTTTTGGTTTCCTATCTCTTTCGAGTTCCAAGAGTCCAGAAAGGAGGAAGACAAAAATGGTCCTGACTATGACACACCTTTGCTTGAAAATTGACAAACCAACTTCAGAAGAGCAACGGAAAAAATGAATCACAAAAATTCCGTTGCCGGGGATCGAACCCGGGTCTCCTGGGTGAAAGCCAGGTATCCTAGCCACTGGACGACAACGGATTCCTGCTTTCTTAGTGCTTAATCACTTTAATATCCATATATTACAATTGTTTATTTTCGACAAAAAAAAAAAACTAATATTAGCAAATTAGCAACTCAAAAGAAAATGTTTTGATCCACATATGATTTCATTGTTGTTTCAACTTTTCTGTAACATTGTAAATATATACATTCAGAAGACATTACTTAATTTTCAGTGTCAAGTCTTTGGGATTTGTGAAACCCATATTCTAATTCCACACATGGACAAACTTTCAATCTTCAAGCTAAACGGTTTCATTTACAGTGAAACCCAGAAAGAGGAAGAAGAGTCATTGCATGCAGACATGATTTTGACTTGAGGCAAAAATAATCAGCAGAAAACTTTAATTGAATCAGAATCTACAGTTTGGGGCATACAATACAAGAAAATGCCAAAATCATTGACTATATTACATTTATACATAATTGGATGCTTGACAAACATGGTACATAAACAGCATGCCATTGCCAGGGGCAAGGAGGAGGACCCCAGTTTTTAACCACTAAAATGTCACTAAACATAAATTAATTGCACTTTATCTGCAATTTTTCCATCCCTAACTTTATTAGATCAAACACTAATGTTTACTAGGAAGAAAAAAAAGAAGAAAAAGCTAATTCCAAAGTAATGCATCCAGATGAAAGGAGAAGAACTTTACAGGTTGAAACTTTTAAATAAGACCCACAACTACAGAGTACATCAATGGCCCCACACTCTTTATTTAACTAGTATTCAATTTCTCTGTTCAATTTCAAAAATTACATTTATGATTTATCTGCCTTTCTCAGGTGCTCCCACCAGGGTAGATGCAATTATTGTAACCTGCAATCAAGAAAACAATTTGCAGTCAGGAAAAGAAGAACACAAAAATTGCTTTTCCTAATAAACCAAAGTTTTCATACTTCAGATTCTTAAAGCTGGAATTCGTTAAGATGTTTAAATATTGTGCAGCTACTAATGGGCCAAAAGCATATGTATATATATTTGTGCAGATAGCCAGATATCAATACCAGAAACAAATATGATCTCTAAAGTTAATCATTTTTCAACCAACAAACTAACCTTGCAAAATAAAATGTGCCTACTGGAACCATAAGTAAAAGATATATTATAGAACTGAAGATATAGTACTTGGAGTGAAGATACTTACTAGGATTTTGGGATGTGAGTGTTGCCGTCTGTGAGAAGTCACAATTCCATGGATTCTTGGCAGAACTTTGGTAGTAAAGGTTCATGGCATAAGCAGCATGGGAAGCTATGGTATTTGGTTCGAAACAGGCACCTCCTGGTTGAATTGGACTGCAGTCAATGCCTTGGCCACAGGCATAGTCTAGACTTGACTGCAATTCAGCATCAGAAATACCAGCCTTTGGCACACACCATCCAGCTACAGTTGGTTTCGGTTGTGGAGTCACTGGAGTTACAGGATTTGTTGGAGTTGAAGGAGTCTGGAACATAAAATTAGCAAGGGAGTCAGTCACTGTCTTTCCCCAAAAATAAATGCTAATAGGAACTCAAGTAGCCTTCTTATATATATGTGATATGTCTATAAAACTCATAGCAGCTACTACAAAGTATCATTTATCATCATGGAAATAAAAAGGTTCTTAAATTTTCTAATAACAATTCATTTCGGGATGCGCTAGCTCTGGTTACTTAAGTGGAATGTACTGTGATTTGCCTCAAGATAAGAAAACTTTCACTCACAATTTCACAATATCCTAAACATGGCTAGAGAACTTTATTTTCTCAAACTTAACAGTAAACAACTTTCTGCCATCATGAGCTAACATTCAGATTGGGACGGTAAAAAGTCCCTATAATGAAAGAAATGTTTCTTCAAATATTTGAAAGAATTCTTTTGGCTGTTCAAACAAATAAAATGACTCACTTGACTGGTCTTCGAAATCCCAGCATCATAAGTCATGGAAAGGTCAGGCTTAAAAAGTCCAAATGCCCGTTCAGAACCAGGGCCTGGTTTCAAGTCCTCATCATAGAGTGCAAAGAGGTATGTGTCCACAGATTTTCCAGGCATCAATGGAGTTCCAACCTTTGATCTAAGATGTGCAATCAAGTTCCCAGTATACGCCTTTGCATTCTCGATGCTAGGTCCAACTTCATTACTGTCCCCAGCATACGGCCACCCTGTCTCAGCAACCATAATCTCGACATCTTTGAAGCCCATAGAACTCAAGGCAGAATGCACTGCATCAACCTGAACATCATAATTAAGTCATGGAGCAGTCATTTGAATGCCACTCAGTTTCATACTGATGGTGGATCGAAAACTAAACCAGCTAGAGCAAATTCAAACAGAGCAGTCTTTCAGATAGGACTAACAGTTGGTATTCAAATGCTATAATTAGTGTCTAGATTGCTATTATGGTAAGAAATAAAATCTTTTTCTAGTAATACCAGGTTACACTTTCCTGGACCTATAGTTAAAAGTTTCACTGCTATCATAGTATGATTCATCCATCAGCATCCAATCATAAACAAAAATAATTTTCGTAACGGTCAGCCTGTCACCAAGCACAATAAGTCACATCAACTAGACTTAGTGCCTCCAATTATTCCATGAAAAAGCCAAGAGAAATTAAAGAGACTTATCTAGTTCTTAGTAGGTATCACTACATCACTTATGACAACTAGAATTGGCTCTTTCTCAGACAAACGCATAATTATCACATGCTTTGTGTATATGCACAATGATTTATAACTAAAATCAGCTCAAATCTCCACAGTTAATGTAGAAATGACGGTAGACTGCAAAAATCTAATGTGCAATGTGAGGATTTTCCACTCACCAACGTACGAATCCTTATACAGTTCCTATTTCCACACAAGTTATCCCTCTTGGCCAATTACAACAAGATAATCAAGCTTAATTAACAAATTCCGTGTTGTATAAACTTTATCCAAAGATTTAGATTCTGACCTAAACCATGACATACAAAAAGGGGGGGAGGGGAGAATGAAGCAAAATACGCAACCTTATACTTACTCATTTGTAATTATTAACTCATTGAAGAAAAATATCATCAAAACCATGACATATTAAAGAGAGGCCTATCATATCATATTCATCACTTTTTATAGCACAATAAAAGACAAAAGACAAAAGCAAAAATTCAAGAACAATCAAATGAACAGTCATCAAATGACAGGTGTTATTTTACACCATTAAATCAACTCAATCTGATTAAGTTAAGGGTGCCTCAATATTTTTCTTAAATTGATGATTATATTAATACACTAGAAGTTAGAAGAACTACATATACATAGCTTTATTTCAAATGTCATTTACAAAGCACCCTGATTTTAAAAGAAACAGCTGGAGCTTAGAGATTAGACAAAAAGAAAAAAAAAACTATATTGTGGGTTAAGTCAAAAAGTAATCAAAACCATGACAACTTGAAAAAATAAATAAGAAGACTAAAATGAATTCATGCGATCTAATCTAAATTATGATTATTGCACTAAGCTAACGTATGTCCCACGTTTGTTTCATACTGTTGTCTGTTGACTCACATGATCACATGGTCTTTGCTTGGTCTTTCTTTAACTGGGCTTATTAGTTCACTCCCAAAACAAACCCATTTTCCAGCCCATTTTATACCCAAAAAACCAGTGAAAAAGGCCATTTTCAGGACAATTTTTTACCAAGAAAATTCATTTTTAGGGAAGAAAAGAAAGAACCAAGTTAACACGTGCATGAAAGTTCCACCGACAATTCAACAAGCAATTATCAAACATTTCTACTTTTGATTGAATGCTCATTTACTAACCTGAGCGTCGAACATGTTCATGTACTTGATACCGTTGCCTGAGTCAACTCGTCCGGCGTTTGGTTGAAACAAGCAGAAGGCGAGCGTTTCAGGCCTCGAGTCACTTTCATAAGCGAAGAAAGGGTATGGGTTAATGGCAAAAGGGGACCCATTGTCCTTCTGGAACTGAAGCAACCCTTTCAATGCGGGTTGGTAACTCGGGACAAACGACCCGGATGATGGAGGGTCCGACTGACCCAACACCGCCATTGAATGAACCGTTGAGACCTTGATCTTTCCGCCGAGTGAGGCGGCGGTAAGGGCGCTTTGGATATTTTGCATTGCCGGTAGAAGTTGGTTTATCAGGTTCGGGTCATTTGTCGTCAAAACCTGTCAAAACAATCCAGAATTAATTAATTAACTACGAACCTGAACCTGAAACTGAAAAAGAAAAAAAAAAAAACCATTTAAAAAGAACACTTTGGGTTTCACAAATCACATGTAAAAAAGTTAAACTTTTACTGAATTTAAAGAATGTTTCAAACTTTTTTCTCTTAAGAAGAAAAAAAAAAAAGAAAGAAAAAGCATCGCCTTTTATATTCCTTTTTTTTTTCTTAAAGGACAAAGGGTAAATTTTTGGGAAAGTGACCTCATTGCCAACAGTAATAAGGATGATCTTGCTAGCAGGGTAAAAAGCCAAAACATTGGCGTTAACCCACTGAGCAGCTGAGTTAGGATCGGAGGCCAAAGCTGGAATATCTCCATTTGCAGTTCCAATAACGATTCCAATTCCGGTGTTAGCTAAAGCTTTGATGACAGCTGGATCCGCACCGTATAGCCTAACCTTCTCTATCGACGTTGATTGTAAAAGCTTTGCGGTGGCTGATGGCGGAGGTAAGTTATCAGCCACTTGGCCATAATTCACTCCAATAAACGGCTCTGCACCTATAAACAAGAGAGCAAATCATTAAGCTTTTAAGTTAAGCTGTTGAAAGTGAAGCAACTGATGAAGGAAGAAATTAGATTTAACTTACTGGAGAAGTGAAGCGAGAGGAGGAGAAAGGAGAGGAAGAGGAACAGATCAGTTGCCATAAAAAAGGGTAATTAACTCTGTATGAAAGGGAAAGTAGTGTTGTTTCTTTTTTGTTGTTGTTGATTGAGGGAGAAGTGGGGTGTTGTTGCTTATTGCTTAAGCTGATGACTGATGAGAGTGTTGAAACTTGAAAAGGATGTGATTTATATAGGTGGGAAGTTTACAATTTTCACATTTACAAAAAGAAATGGTAAGGAAAAAAAACTTTGGGTTTTGGAATATGAATAGTGTTTAGAGAGATAATGTAACGGTCAAAAAAGTTATGTTAAAGATTTGTAATTAAGAAAACCCAGAACAAAGCTAAGCTTGCAGAAGGGGTTTCTGATATGAAATCTGAGTGGGAAATGGAAATTTAACATTTCAACTACTTGCTGAGAAGTGGGACATATTGTCCTAAGCATTTTTGCACCCTTTCTATGATGTAAAGTTGTTTTTCTTTTAGTTATATTAGTTTACTATTTACCTGAGCGTGGTAGTAGGGAGAGGGGCAAAGAGGGAGGACCATTCGTGGAAGATTTTGTAGTGATCTCATCTCATCTTTTTTCTAAGGCCAATCAAATTATGTATCTCCAGTTTTTCCACAACACCCTTTCCAGGAAAAAGGGCTAGTAGCTTTTTGGTAATTGATATACTCATTATGCTTTTAATTCACCTTTTTTACCCTACTCCCCTAATGCTACATTAATATAATCCAAACTAATGAACTTGACTTTACCTAATCTTTGAGAATTTTAGTTGTTGTGGTTAAGATTTAATTAATTAATGAGAACAACTTTTTTACTCCACAAATGTGAAAACGAGAAACTTTACATAGGACAAACAATTGGTTGATCAAAATATTTTCAGCCTTCATTTCATAATCAGAGGTTGTTATTGTTATATATCCATGCCTCAGCTAAATAATGTTTTTGCCTAAACAGAGCGGCGTTAGTGTAACCTGACTGAAAGCGAGCAGCAACCGTCCCCAATTTTTAGCTAAGGACGAAAAGAAATGATGTCACTTTCTCCGACCTGGCTTTGGTGTATTCGAATTGGTCGCAAGTGAATGGGAATAGAAGAAAGGGATAAATGCCTTCACCTGTTCGAGAATCTGAGCCACCAACTAAACAACCATGGATTTCCAGCTTACCCCACTATCACAAAAAGCAAACTCATTTCCACACCACCCCCATTGGGCCAAACTTGTTGCGCATAATTGAACCAAGCTGAGCTTTCTTGTGCCTAGATATTTCCATCGCTCAAAAAACAAACAAATTTAGCCAAGGCACAAGGCACATGCATCGACAGCCCCATGTACCATATCTACGTCAGTTTCCATTCTATTTCTTTTCCTAGTTACTGAAATAGTACCAAGTCCTAACCAGCAAGAGGAAATTACTTGAACCTCTTTTAAATTTAGGGGTACCTGTAATTTGCAGGAAATTCCTGGGGCACTGACTTACTTTACACATAAAATTTCCATCCCACTTAAAGAAGGCAAAATAATAATGAATGAAAGAAATGGAAGCACATGTAGAATAGGACAATGTTAGAAAGGACATAATTTGACTCGTTGCCATAAAATTAGTGTCCCTCAGCCATGTGACGCGATAATCATTTGCGTTCCAAAAATAAAAGGTACATACTGTTTTCAGCACTGTCATAAATCACAACGTTACCATCACGAAAGAAGCTATTTGCCTGATTTTGGGTTTTTCCCCAAACTAACTTTTCAAGTTCAAGCGTCCCAGTCTACCATTCCTCTCACTTTGTATTCCTTAACCACAGAGCTAACTTGTGGTTACTGTTTACTAGTAAGTTTCGCATCTCAAATTCTATTACCTTTGGTTCTTCTTTACGGGACATCCAAGTAAATAGAACTTTATCTAAAACAGAAATTAAAAGTACGCACGCACAGAAACAATAATTTTATAAAGAAATTCATTTAAGAGAAATCAGAAGGCTGAACATCAGTAAAATTACAGTTCCAATTACAACGTAACAGTTGCAAAAAGCTCCAACTCATCTCCAAAAACCAAACACACCATTAAAAAGGAGAGAATCATGGAAGAAGAGAGATTCAAATTGTTCTAAAGGAAGGAACCAGATGATGACCAATGGATGCATGTGTCATAACTCATACATACTATATAGACAGCCATTGAATGATGGGTATAATAAAGAAAATCAAAATCACCCACAGCTGTTCAAGGAAATAAAAGAATAAAGTGAAAAAAAGAAGAAGCTAACTTGTGGACAAAATAACTCTCAGTTAACCTCCTGAGTGTGAGATTGAGGTAGTCTCGAACTGGCCATCCTTAAATGTATGGATATACTGTTGCGGCAAAGCATGCTCCGCCTGCAACCAAAGAAATAAGGTAACTTACTAAAGCATTTGTATGCCATTCTTCATGTCATTAAGAGAGCATGATCAACACTGTTAATACACAAAAATTATGGAACATAGCAACCATTAAAACTACTTGGTGCTCTGAGGTTTCTTCCTGGGGTAGTTAGTGCAAATAGAGGTGAGGTAAGGACATTAATACATCCTAGCTTAACCGAAACAAAGGTCTGATTAAAAACTGAAATGCAGATGCCTCTTTAAACTGGTACGGATATGATACCTCAAAATCTTATAGATAACAGTCAAAGATTGCCTAAAATTTGATTAGTCACAAAAGGCAGTCTTTCTACCGTCCCCAACATTAACTAGGGTATATGGTCTTAAAAAAAGATGTGCGAAAACTCAAGCAGCCGTGTAACAAAAATGAAACGATCAACCATCAAAATAAAACCAACCATGGAAAGCAAAATACACAAGAAAAACCTTGTCAACTTACCCAATCTCCATCAGAGTCGCCAGCTGGTACCAATACATTGATCTCACTTGACTTTGCTGTTGTGATAGATGCCCCCAAAGAATCTTTGCTCAAGTATAACTGACAGCCTGATGTATTGTCCACTGAGATTGTGGGAGCCGAACCCTAGAACAGGCACAACATAGATAATTATAAGTCCAACAACAAATTAAAGCAGTAGTCAGCAGTAACCATATTAAAAAAAAGGTCTATTAGGCCATTACTTGCTAGCTTAAGGAACATTTTAACACAGTTCAGTTCTCAATATCTGATTTCAAGGTATTAATATCAATAGGAGGAAGAAGAAGAAGAAGAAGAAGAAGAAAGATACCTGACATTGCACCTCAACACCATTGCAGTTTACTACCTCACAAGCAGCCACAACATCCTGCCCATTCAAGTAAAGGCATAACCGACCATATATTACGCTTCTGAAATGTATAAATGCTGAAAGCAGATCTTTTCCAAACTAACCTTAAATACCACTCCCATCTTAGTGCATTTGTCAATTGTTATATTGTTGACTTTCCCTGCAAAACATCCACAGCAATGCCTCGTCACTTAAAACTTTTCACAGTCATCTGTTTCAAGTAATATAAAGATCCAAAGAGCCAGACCCAAAGAGAACAAGTGCACATGTAAAGAAACACTAAAATACAGTGAGAAAGAGGAACCGTGCATGCAACTAATACACTTACCCTGAATCTGCAAAACTGAATCTTTGCACCCATAAGCATATACAGACTGTTTGGAATCACATTCATCAATAACTAAGTTCTTTCTTCCAATTTGATTCTCAACAACCCATCTACCAATGTTACAAGCAAGAGACAGTTAATAAATCTCATACCATTACCAGCCACCTAAATAAAAAGTTGAAACAAGTATGCACACTTACTTACGACCCATTTGCAGCTCAAATTTTGGGGGTCCTGCTTTTGAGAAAGATGATGGGCTGGAACGTGGTTCCTTTTCAATGGCACTAACAACACCTGATCTATCTGCACGGTTCTTCGTCTTCATATCAGCAGTAACCTTCTTCAGGCCTAGAAACGAAGAGTATCAGATCACATTACCAATATTAACTGGAAAAAAGATAGAGGAGAAAAAAGAAAGAGAAATTACCTGCAGTAACATTTCCAGAATTGATTTCTGAGAAAACAGCAGACATCCCTTCTTTTGGACGTGATGAAGAAGGTTGAGAAGGTTCTGAGCTAAAAAGAGAAGCAGGTGGAGGGGGAGGAGGTGCAGGGGCACCTGGAGGAGCTTTCGGTGGAGCACTAGACGCTTTTTTGCCAGAAGCACTCCATACTGGGCCAAGAGGATAATGACTTTTAACATAATCCCTCAGACCTGGTATATAAAGCTCCTTCAAAGCTTTGGCCCACTCAACATGGTTTGGATCTTTGTTCTTGTACTCTACAAGAACCTGATATCCACAACAGATATTTCAGTACCAACATGACCATTGTACTCATGTATGATCATATCAACAGAATGGACAAGCTTAGATGAAGAGGATAATGCAAACAAAATGTGGTAATCACCAGTTACTACCAAAATGCAAGCATCCATCATAAAAAAAATGATAGCATTACTGACTCAATAAAGATCCATTGAAATTTTTGTGACTCTTCATTTGTATATCTCATATCTTTTCTGGGAAAAGATTTATCACATGAAGAAAAAAAATTAAAAAAAGGAGGTTCATCTGACTAATGAAAGCATAATTGACCATTAAATAAACAGAACAGATATAAGAAAAGTAGAAATCATTAACATATGTAAATGATAATAAGATTTAGCATGCTTTTGTGCTTACAATGCTGTTCATTAGTTTAAAGCAACTGTTAACATGCATAAATAGATGGCAATTGTCGAGTTTGAGTAGCTAGGCTCCTATTATTAAATAAGTACCTTGTTGCAGTAAAATTCAGACATTTGCCAACTTTCTTCCACATGTGCAATAGGCATGCTCATACCTTTAACAAGAAAAGCATTACCAAAAATCAAACAGAAGTATGAAGATCATATATAATTGTCATATACATTCAAAGCAAGTATTAGTCAAAAGCATGAGCCTCATTCAAGCTCTGAACAAAGGCAGGAATAATAAACATTCTAACTTCAAACAAATAGTGTGATTTAAAATTCCTGCTTTTGTTCAACATAAGTTAAGATTTATGTCACGCCCTACAAGCAAGTCACTTCATCCAGTGCAAGTAAGTAGGCCGCAACATTTATTCACATACCACAATCTTTGCCAGTGTATGCAATCCATGCTAAAGCTGCAAGACTATCCCCAGCGCTCTTCAAGTGGTTGAAAAAATCAGATCGCCTCCCCTCTGTCATGGCATTGGCCTTCATGATCACTTCATTCAGTGGCTTGAGAAATCCCGCCAAGCCTGCCATATCAGGTTTCTATACCAGCAGAACAAAGCACGCTCAAAATATGACTAAAACAATCGAGTCACTGAATACACTCTCCAGACTGGAATTATAGCTATAAGATCTATGGAATAATAAGATGTCTTCCCCGAAACCACTCAATTTCACTATACTTCTATTCTGTCAAATCATCGCAACATCAAAAGTTTAAGCTATAGATACATTATACCTAAATTTAATCCACTAAAATGCACATAATGCGTTAAAAATATAGTTATTTAACAGAAATTAAGTAATAAAAGTTCAATCAAACAAAGAAGGACAACAAATTTTACTCAAATAAGGGAAAAGAAAGAACAGTAACCTGAGTTTGCTTGATCTCCATCAGAAGCTTCTTCTGCACAGAAAAGGCCTCAATAAGAATCTTGGTGACATCCAGCACTTGTCCTCCAATCTTCTCCGCAGCAGCCGAAACCTTAGAAGCATACTCAGCCATCAGATCGTCAAACGCCACAATCGACGGATCCGAAGACACATCAACACCAATATCCGGCAAATCCCTCGAAGACACTCCTCCTCCTGCCGATAGAGCCTCCAGCCGCGCCACCGCGGCCTCCAACCTCTCTATCAGCTTCCCTTCCATTCCGAAAACTAACCTCTCCCTTCCCTTCCCTCCCTAAAAATGCACGAATCGATCTCTAATTTTCTTTGAAAGTTTTGTTAAATTTGTTCACTCAGAGCAGATCTGTTGTCTGAAGTGATTGTGTAACCACTTTTTAATTCTCTTTTTTTTCTTTTTAATCACCGAAAGGCTGGAGAGAGAGGAATATTTTTTGGGGCGGGGCGGGGCTGGGGCTTTGATTATTTTGCAATTGCAAATTGCAAGTGTGGAGTATAATGGCGCGGGATTTGTTTTGGACTTTCGGTGATGGGAGTTAAGAGATGGAATATGAGGTAGACACGTGTCGGATAAAGCGGGATTATTGGCTGTTCCTGCGATGTGTACTTGTGTTGTGCAACACCTGCGAAGTCAATTAATAAAAGTTATTATCTGGCCAAAAAAATTAATAAAAGTTAAAATTAAAAATAAAGGAAACTGGAGTTAGGGTATTACTAATAATGATGGCTTGGGCTATGAGCCTTAAATGGAAAAATAGGATGGCTTTGGGCTGGGCCCTGGGGTTAGGGCAACTGCCCATTTTGACAGAACCATCATGCCAATTTGCCCTGGGCTTTCAGGCAAACATTTGTGATGGAAATGATATTGGTCTCTTGACAAGGAGCATGCTACTCAACAAGGCTGTTTAAACATGTGCCAACGACTTAGAGTACTATTTTTATTTTTTTTGGTACGAGCCCTCCTATTCAGTAGCCACATTGAGTCTCGATAAATCCGAAGTCGAACTATGTCAGATCCCGATTAAGAGGAAGTTCTCTTGAGGTCTATTTTCTTCATTCATAAGACTCGACTTTGTTTAAAGGCCAAGGGCATTGAACTCCTTCCACTCTATCCAGTAGACGTTGGTAATTAACGACTGGATTTCTATTATAACGGTGGTGACATTACAGTAAAACCCACATGATTTTATAGAGTAAACTGTTCCTTTTCCCTACCTAACGATGAAAGGGCCAAGGCATCTCATCTCAACTTGCTTTTTAACATTAGGTAAATATCTATATCTTTCACCAAGTTTTGGTTGCCTTGGTGAACAAGTAGATTTCAACCTTGACAAAAAGCTGAATTCACATTAAAAAGAGTGGGGAATTGATTCGCGGTAAATGTGAATGATATCAGCTTTTAAGTTTAACCCTCTCGGTCAATTTGGTTGCTGCCATTCCTGCTAAAAGGAAAAGCAACAGAGAATGGACTATCTGTTTCAACAAACAATGACATATTCTGTGTCCACATCAATGTAAACCAGATTGCAGTTACTGGAAACGTCGGTGAAAGCAACATTGATGCCAGAGATGCTGCCTTGTGATGTTGGTGAAACCAACAGGATACCAAGTTAGATTGTAACTAAATATTGAAGCATTTCCTCTTTTTGGAACGAGTTATCATCTGCCAAACGTCAAAGCATGCCTTAATCTGGTAAGAAATCAGTGTTTAAGGCTCATATTGAGCTGCAGGGAAGTGATCTGTGCTTCTAGATTTGCAGTTGCGGGTTGATACTTCTCAAGTAATCATAAATGAGTTACTTGCAATTGTTTCCAAAGTCATTGTCTTCATGAAATCAATTTTGACCTCTGATGATCTTCGGTGAATCACAAGAAGTGAGAAATCTAAATCCTGCAGTTTTGAAGATCTTGCATGCAGTTAAAGATGCTAATTAGTAAATAATTTGGAGATGTGAATCATGTTGCGAATAAGAAAATACACCCATCACCTGAATTCAAATGATAACCTGCATCGGTTATTTTCTGTGAAGTCCAATAGGTCATTTGGAGACACCATGATTATAACAAGGTTTCATCCATAAAGGAGTGGATAAGGATTGGCATTCTTAACCAGAATGGTATATATCAATATTAAAATGGCAAGTATATATTTACAAGGCTCTTTGAAATCTAAAACGCCGCAGTGTATCAACAAAGTATCAAAGTACAAAAATTATATGTCTATATGCACATTCAAGGCCTGTAATCTTTTCATGTTGAAGCAATGGAAAACTTATTCTACAACATATTCTGACCTCAGGAACCATAATGCCTTGAACAAAACAACAATTATCTCCATCTTGTTTTCTCTAAACCAGCATTCTCAACATTCTTAGTCTGGTGTGCAACTTTAGTACTGGACTTTGGTGCAGAAGCCGGAACAGTATCTCTCTCCCTTGCTGGGCGGTGCTCCTGCAGATTGAAAAACAGGTAGTAGTTGAAACAGCTGAAGGCAGGGCAAAGCAGAGTCAATATACTTCCTCTCCAAGAAAACGAGATGGAGTGATCACCTTGTGCATATAACAACACTAGGACTGTGATATTAGCATATTGAAGTACTTCTATAGACAAATTAACTTTGTAAACAGCAAGATATACGCTATAAATTTGACCCTGAACCCTTGTAAATAATAGAACTTTTACCTCTAAGGACTCCCATATGTGTTCTCAGAATGATAAAAAGAGTCCTGACATTAGAAAACTCAATGGAAAGAACATGAGAGTACAAGGCTAATACTGCATAGGGCTTACAGAGCGGAAAGGAAAGTCATCTGCCTCAAGCATATGAACAATTTGCCCCATCTTTGGTCGCTTATTGGCATCCAAATCTATACACCGGAGACAAACAAGCAATGCTCGTTTTAAAGCTCTAGGAGAAGGTTGGACTTCAATCAGCGGGTCCACAAGCTCTTCTCCTCGACGGCTTGCTACCATACCTTTGAACCAATCAACTAAGTTCATCTGAAGTACATCAAACAGGAAAAAAAAAGTATTATTAGGTTATTCTGGCATTCAATAAAGATATTGCAAGTGAAAACTGTTTTACCTCTCCAGGTGGCCTTGAATAATCGATTGGGCTTCTACCTGTAATCATCTCCATGAGCAGTACTCCAAAACTGTAGACATCACTTCCCTCATTAAGCATTCCAGTGCTTGCGTATTCTGGGGAAACATAACTGGATGGAAATAACAACAAAATTACAATAAGAACCAATGCGCAGGCGTAAATATATGTTCCAGCTGCCAAATAAATAGACATGGGTATATGATAGAGAACAAACCCAAATGTCCCCATTACACGTGTAGTCACATAACTAGCTTCGGATCCTAAGAGTTTGGCTAATCCAAAATCTGATACTTTTGCGTTCCACTTTTTGTCCAGAAGAATATTACTGGATTTCACATCGCGATGCACAACTTTAGGTTCTAGCCCTTCATGCAAATAAGCTAACCTGCAAAAGAAACAAGAAAAACAGTTTAGCAGAGCGAAAAATGATGGAAGCAAGACAAAAGCTAAAATAAATGATTGCTTGAAGAAATTGAAATACACACACGCGTATAAATATATATGAACCCCCTAGAGTCTACCGAGCTATAGTTTGTTATGCTTAAGACTAGAACATAAGAATCTTGGAGAAAACACTTGAGATTTACCAAAGATATTTTGCTCGAGTACAATAAAAAAGACGGTCTTCATAGGAGATTCATAAATAAAAGCAATTCATAATTAAGTAGATGCCATTCTGAGACAAGACTTATAAGATCTTAAGTAAGAAGATGCAAAATCAGGGCATGCAATGTCTTGATGCACCCTCTATCATATGATTGTAGATATTCTTGAGTATATTTTAAGGTTTTGACAGCTTTCTTCAAATTTCAATTTCTTTCTACTTCTCACTAAATTGACCACTTATATTAAGGGTAACAAGTAACAAATGTGCCTTGGACATTTAGTCTTAGGAACAAAAAAAGCAAAATGATCAATGCTAATTACTAAGAAGTATGCAACTTCACATGTATGCAGCTCCTCAACGTTTTCAAGATGCAAGATAAATAAGGAATTAAGGATTGATGAGACTAAGAAACAAACAAACAAAGAGGAATCTTCGCACCCTTTTGCCGTTCCTATTGCAATCTTCATCCTTATATCCCACGTAAGAGGACTAACAGGCCCTACATCACCATGCAGCCATTGCTCCAAGTTCCCATTGTCAACGTATTCATACACAAGCATCCTGAAAAAATAATAGTTTCACTTAATTTAGTATTGCCAGTTCATGCTTACATTATAGTATAATAATAAGGTTTGTCTGTCAAGTTGCATATACATAATAACATAAAAACAAAGTTAAATACCTTTGAGCACCTTCTGCACAGTATCCAACTAGACCCACCAAATTCTTATGTCTTACTTTGCCAATGGCTTCAACTTCCACGCTGAATTCCTTCTCTGCTTGGCCCCTATGAACATGGTCATACAAATCTTTGCTTAGAAAACAATTAAACAAATAAAGTAAACAATAATTAAACAAAGTTGATTCCCAATTCTTAATCTAAGACTATGATGAGGACAAAATAATGAAAGCCAAAAAGTAAAAGCAAAAAAAGTGAAAAAAGATCAAAAGAGTTAGATTGTTTATTTAAATTTTGTTAAAATAAAGGAACCCCCCAGAGCTAATAAAGAACAAAGCAACCATTTTACTTTTCCTAGAACTACGCCACGCAACAAAGATATTTACTTACAATAACTAAAGCAAATCTAAAGCTAGATTGTAGTCAAGTTACATGTTTGGACCCGATTTTAAAAGTAAACAAATTAAAGTCAAAGCAGCAAATTAAAAGATCCAAAACATAGTATAATCTTTAACAGTCGGTCTTGGATCTAGCATGCATGAATAAAATAACAAAGGGAAGATTTTTCCCGGAAATTGTTTTGGCTTTTCCCTAGAAACAAACAGAGTTTAAGTTTGATCCTCAGACAATGAACATAAGAACATAAGAAGTTTACTTTTTACGTACTTGTTATTAAGCAGATTTTTCACCGCAACGACAGAACCGTCTGGCAAAATGCCTCTGAAAACGACCCCGTATCCACCTTCACCGATCACATTCTCTTCGGCGAATCCACGTGTCGCCATCTCGAGCTCCTTCAAGGTATACCAACGACCCCACCCGATATTCTGAACATCCGCCGACACGTCACTTGTTCCCGATGCATCGTCACTAACACCCTCGCTACTCTTCGTAGGAACAACGTTTCCGGCTTTGCCCTTCTCCGGAAAACAATCTAAATTCTGACGCAACGCCTTGATCTCGACGATCTCTTTGGAGACCAAAGGGATTAGGCCGGAGCTGTGCTTCACTTTGCGCTTGCGAGCGTTTCTGTTCCGTCGGAAACATAGGAAGATTGTGAAAGAAAAGAGAAGTATGACGACTACGAGAATGGAGAGTATTATGTAGAGTTTAAGACCGAACAGGGGTGTTTTAGAGGAAAGAATGTGAGTTATAGAGTTGTTTTTATCATCGGGTTCGCCGGAGACCGGCATTGGTTCCGGCGTGGGGTGGAAATTTCAGGGGAAAGTGAAAGAAAATGGCGAGACGGAGAGTTTCAAGGAGGGCTTGAAGAGTGGGAAAAGTTAGGAGAAGGAAGGTTTTGGGTGCTTTAAAGAGAAAGAAAAAGAAAGGGGTCTCCAACGGATACAATGAGAAAGAGAAGAAACAAAAGGAAAAGAGCGAAGACGACAGTAGATGATGAGTTGGTACTATATTGGGTTTGCGTATGCGGCTTTATTACGGGAATGCCACTGTAGACTGACTACTCTTCTTGCTCTAACGCTCTTCCTTTGTTTTCAAATGACCAATATAGCCTTTTTTCTTTCTTCTCCTTAATCTAACAAGATAAATGATGATATGGATTAGAAAAAAAGTGAGTGAATTAGTGTAGTAATTGGACTCTAATTAGTTTTAATCTATACTACTAATTATAAAGCCAAGTGCTGAGTTTGTGTCATGAGTTGACTCGGACACAAACTCAATTTTTATAAATTCAAAACAAAATAAAAACTACCTATTTTAAATAAAACTACCCATCACAGGATAAATATAAGTATTTAAATTTTATTTATATCATTTTAAAAAAACTATCCACTTAATAAAAACTGTCAAAGCCTATTCACGTAGTGAGTGCCCTGTGTCTTGTACTAATTAAGATAAGTTATCTAAAATAAAATTATCTCATACTAAAGTTTTTACAGTTTACAAACATGGTTAAAAGGTTAACAAGTTTGAAAAATTAAAAAGGAAAATTTAAAAATTACATGATCCTCAAATAATACCTCATGTTTAAGTGTTGTAAATAAAAGAAATAGACGCTAAGAGTCCGTTTGTTTTGATGTAATCTAATAACTTTCTATAGAAAGTAAGGGGTAGGAAGTAACTTTAGCATGTTTGTTTATTTTTTTTAGAGAAAGTTTAGGGTAAGAAAGTTTAATTGACCCAAATACTTTATCTCCAAAGTGAGAAAGTGCTTTAACACCAGGGAGGAGGTATTAAAGCACTTTCTCACTTTTCTCATGAAAGTGGTTTTAAGACAAAATTACTTAAAAGGACCTTGTTTTTAAATTTAAAATATTCATCAAAGGATATTTTAATAAATTTAACTTTATTTTCTTAGGAATTTAATTTAAATTTTAGATTAAACAAACATGCTAAAGTACTTTCCTAAGAAAAAACTTTCTAGTCCTAAACTTTCTATAGAAAAACTTTCTACCTTTTTACTTTCTATAGAAATTTCCAAACGGGCTCTAAAAGTATATTCTTCATATGTTTAAGTGTTGTGAATAAAAGAAATAGATGCTAATGTTGCAAAAAAAAAAGAAGAAGAAAGAAATAGATGTTAAAATTATCTTTCTCATCTGGATTTAAGGCAACTTAATTCTTAAATTAGTCAAAACACGATATATCCACTGAATACAAGATTTGTTTAAAAGAAAAAGTTAATAATTGTGTATGTATAGAAAATACTTTTTGTCCTGCCTAATTTAATTTTGCCGCTGGTTACCCCACATAATAATTAAGGTAATAAATTAATTTCAAGTTTAGTCCCTAGTTACAAATAACGAGGGTTTGCATGGTAAATCTCTTGATTTTAGGGTATTATTGAATATAACTTTAGAAATTATGTTAGTTTTTTTCCAATGCCACGTCATACGAAATATTAAACGTTTGAATTAGACGGGACAAATAGCATTTTACATGGAGTATATTGTATTTGAAATTAGGACTAATTTTAAGTACAAAATTAATCAATAGTAGTACATCAATCAAAAGCATCAAGGCCCCTAGTGGTTATGATCCATTACCTTTCAACAATAATATTTTGAATGCCATCATTGAAAACTAAAATCTAGAGGGCCCTTTTGCAAAATTTACAGGAATTTAATATAAGCATGAAGCAAAACAAAATACTAAATAACAAATTAACAATCAAACCATGAAAGCATTGTGATTAAAGTTGCTTCATATGGAACAAAGATTTTCCAAAAACAGCAAGATTTTAACAATTGCACCAGACAATATTTGGGTTAAGATAAAATCATAAAACTGTGTTTCCTAATAATTATTTTCTCCCATTCTTTTTTCCTTTTTTCCCTAATTTTTTGTAAACCATTCTTTTTTAGGGGAACAATGGCCAATTAGCCCTTAACGTAGAACGCAATTCAAAGCCGACCAGAATTCTCCCAAGATTTGAACAACTCCTCAAATTGTCATTTTAATTATCTTTAACAATTAACCAGGTTGAATGTGAGTGCCTTAATGTAAACTTGCTACCTAATGGATTTTGTCCATTAACCCCATTTTGCTTAGTTTTAACCGTGGAAAATTACATGTTCTGTGTATGAGTAGTTGAAACTTTCCAAATACGGGTCTGCAGTCCTTCCATATATCGCAAGGAATTGCAGTTGGTAAATCTGACCAGGTGTTATCATTTTTGTTATTGCTTCTCGTCACTGCAAATCTAGGTACATCAACCATTTCCAAAAATACTAAAAGAGGAGTTGAGTTGAAGACACTTTTGAAAATTTTAATTTGGAATAGATGAAATATATGACTTTAATGATATAATAATGAGATTATTATTATCAATCTTATCAACTTCAAAATGATTCCTCCATCAATGCAAATCTCATGTGATTATTATTTCATCTTATAGCAAAGGTAGAGACTTTTAGCTTAAATCATGTTAAATCCTTTTAGCTTAAATCATGTTAAATCTTCTCTAATGTGATGAGAAAATACAAATTTGATACACCAAAACATATTCTTTAGATAAGATTTAACATTTTACACTCGTGATCAAAGAAAAATGGTGTAGACTTCAGTACTCCTGTTGTGATGCACCCATTTTTCAATGTGATGCACTCATTCAATTCTGACCATTGGATGCAACATCTATTTTCCTGACCGTTGGATACTAGAAGGTTTAACTTGTTAAACCGATTTTAAAAACCTTTTGGAATGAATTCGTATGTGGTAGTCCTCGTAATAGATTTTTACACATTTTTTATTCCAATCGTTGATATCAACTACGTTTTTTTACTTGATTTATTATTTTTTTCTCTAACTTTTTTATTTTTTTTATTAGAAAACGAAGAAGAAAAGAATAAAAACTAAAAAAAGTTAGAGAAAAAAGTGTAGTTGATATCAACGATTGAAATAAAAAATGTGTAAAAATCTATCGCGAGGACTACCACATACGAATTCATCCCAAAAGGTTTTTAAAATCGGTTTAGCAGGTTAAACCTTTTAGTATCCGACGGTCAGAAAAATAGATATTGCATCCAATGATCAGAATTAAATGGATGTATCACATTGAAAAATGGATGCATCAAAATGAGAGCACCGAAATCTACACCAAGAAAAATTAATCTCGGGTCAATAATAACTTAAGCCTTTTTATTTATAGTCTGGATACATTTTGTATTTGAGTTTTG
The DNA here is from genome assembly GCA_001974825.2 of Corchorus olitorius. Classification (NCBI taxonomy): domain Eukaryota; kingdom Viridiplantae; phylum Streptophyta; class Magnoliopsida; order Malvales; family Malvaceae; genus Corchorus; species Corchorus olitorius. The sequence continues at coordinate 67,183 of AWUE01019186.1, forward strand.
ACCACAAAGGTCTTAGGTTTGTGTTGCACATCATAGCTACTTTCTAGCTAAAGATATTGAAAACACAACTAATCTACAATTATGGAACTGATAATAAGTAATTAATTAATTAATCGAATAATATTCCAATAATATTATTGTTACCCTTGTTAATTAGAGGAAGTGGGGTGGATCTTGTAATTATAAGAACAAATGGAGGCCTTTTTCTTTCTGTCGGCGTTCCTATCCTCCTGTCCAATGAGATCAAAATCAAACCTTACACAAAGTTTACAATGTGGCACGAGAGCGGGGCCCTTGATGATGAAAACCGTATTAATGAGGAATGTGCATAATTCGTGAGCTAGGAAATCGAAAAACATTGATTCAATTCGAGGAGCGCCATGTTTAGGCCAATCCATTTACAAATTTCAAAATATTTTTCTAAGTTCTTCTAAGTAGTTAGCTAGAGATATCTACAATAATGAAGCTTTTATTAAAGCATCCAATCCAATTATTTAATTCAATTGATTGATATATGTCTTTTTATTCGAAGAATAGTAACTAAGAAAACCCACAAATTTGAATCTCTAATATAACAAAAGAGAAACTGTTTAGTACCACTGAGCACGTTTCTATTTGTCAAACATTGTTATTATCACTTATCACACACACAAGTGGTTCAATATCAATTATTCAACAATAATTATTTTTAGGGTAATTATTTGATACACTGGCAGTGTAAATTTTGGACTCCACAAACGGGTTGTGGAGTTGACACATGTCTATTTTTTTAATTAATTAAGTTTTAAATATTTCAATCTAATCCCTAGAAAACACATGTCATTCTTCAAAATCCGCTTGTGTAGTCTGCTAAACTCCACTGTATTGTATAATTTGCCTTATTTTTATCAAGTGATACCGATGAATTCTTGCTTTTTAAGATGTTTTATTTTCTTTTTCTCAAGTATTCCTTTTCAATCGTATCATAAAATTATGAATCTTTGTCAATTTGACACTTGGTGGTATTATGACGACGTCTATTTGTAAGGAGGATATATAGAGAGAGAGAGATTATAGCACGTAGGAGTATATTTGATCAAATTATAGAACTTAATTTTGTCAATTTGACACTTGGTGATATTTGCTACCTTTCAAGTTCACGCCTAAATAATTCTACTTCTCGATTGTTGGATTACTATTTTTTCTTTCCTTTTATGTTTTTTATTTATTTAACAAATCTTGTGGTATACAATATTTCATATTGTACCACACTAATCCGTCAAGTTGAATCATATAATCAAAAATTTCAAATGGAAATAACCCATTTCGATGCCTTTTTTCCCCCATTTTTGCCTTTGTTACAAGAAGTAACAATTATTTACATTACATGGTAGGGACTCCCACCACCCAAACAAGTCATTAAATATGACCAAACTCTGAGAGTAGGTCGTGACTGAAGGCACATAAAACACATGCAAAGCAAACTCATCCCAAAAAATTCATCAACATGATTGGTCCAAATATCAACTCCCCTTCATTGAAAACTTAGATCTAAAATATTCACCTCTCTTTAAGATAAAGGTTCTAGTTGTTTTTAGACGAAAACATATACTGCGTGAAGGGAAATTTTTGTGCAGATATCTTGTCTAAGATGGACAATGAACTTGAGGATGAATTCCAAATTTTTCGATCACCGATAGATTCAATTCGGGAGGTCATTGCTGCTGATATTAGAGGGGTTGAATTCCCTCGTAGTTTTGTCTTAAAGTACTAGTCTTTCTTGTTTCGGTTTTAATTATAAAAAAAAAAACTACAAGGAGCAAGCGTTTATAGGCACTTTTTTTTTTATATCATTGGTCCAAACACCAAAGTCAAGGTAAACCTATTAGGAACAAAAGTCTTACTATATGATATCGAATGCAGCCAAGAATTAGAAAACATGTTTAGAAATGACAATTATAACGGTTAGTTTATTGTAAAACTATTACAACGGTTTGCAATCCTCAAAACCAGACAAGAAGAAAAAAAAGAAATGAAGCTTGATGAATGGATTGGATATATACCTAGTATTTTTGTTTGATAGGAGAGGCGAGGAATTTCGGGACCCAGTTTCCATGCGAGCAATGGGACCAACCCAACAATATTTTGTGGGATTTGCAGTCATAAGAGTGCTTCTCTCTGGGAAACACTGCAATGCCCACTTTACTGCAATGTGCTTTTATTTATTGTTCATGTTCATTTGCTTTGCCCAATGATGTCTTAAAACGTCCACCTTCTGCTCTTTCATTTTTATAATTTATCCATTTACTTGCATTCCAGTCTGATAAATTCATTAGTATATTTTGGCCCATACCATCATCCTTGTTTGATATATGTTCTAATATGTTTGTTTGTTTCGAAGAAAATTGAAGAAAAAATTGATAATTTAATAGTATAAGCTTAATTGTTACTATATTATTTTGGGTGATTGAGAGAGATTGTCTAGGAGGACCCTTGTGTTGGGCATGATTGGAGCAACCAACCACACAATACTGCATTAACATGAAATAAAGCATAAATCATATGATTAGTCCACACACCCTTCAAAAAATCATGCATTATACCCAATTTTTTTCAAGAGTCATCATTATTTACATTATTGTTGTTGTTGTTACAAGCAATCTATTTATAGAGTACAAAGTTCAAGGTAAAAAGCATCGGGTGTGTTTATAGAATAAAAAGAAGTGTAAGGAAGTAGTAATTTGAAATAGGTAATTATTTGATACACCGATGGAGTAAATTTTGGACTCTATAAATGGGTTGTGAAGTTGATACATGTCCATTTTCTGAATTAATTAAATTTTAAATATTTCAATCTAGTCCCTAAGGGACATATATCACCCATCAAGATCTGCTTGTGCAGTCTACTAAACTCCACTAACGGTATATTGTACATAAACCCATTTGAAATTTATTAGTAGGTTTTAGAATGAAAAGAAGTGTAAGGAAGTAATTTGAGGAAAATAGAGAGAATGAATGGGGGTGGGGTTGATGGTAAGTTGGAACCCAAACAAGAAAAGGCCAATTTAGATTGGATTGGGCTTTACTTTCAATGAATCATACTACAATGACAAGTCCATTAGGCTGAATATGGAAACTTTAAATTTAGTAAGTTGCCCAATAGTACTCACTCACTTACCAAAATGTAAAAACAACAGAAAAGATTTGGAGAGCTTTCGTTGTCATGTCACGTGATGAAGGAGCTGAGCTCAGTCAGCCCCCCCACCCAATCGGCCAATTCCTTCAACTTATCTCTTCTCGTAAGTAAGCCCATCTAGTAGATTGTACTATTGTAGAGTGACTCGACCAATATAAGAAATAAAAAATATGTACTATTAAATTATTAATAAAGAAATTCGTTATCCACTTATCCTTATCCTCCTTGTCTGATAAAAAAAAATACTCCTAGTAAATTCGAGGGACGAGGAAGCTCTTCAAGTGAACGTCCTCACCAGAATTATGATGAGGTCGCGGTCTTATACTAGCTCAATTATCTTCATTTTTCATCTGTGAAGTGTAATAATTGTATCCGAAGAGAAAGAAAAAAGATTAGGCTTTTATTCAAGAAATGTTTTTTTTTCATGTTAAGCACTAGGTTAATGCATTTCACATAAATCAGATAGGTCGAGGCCATGTTCAGTGCACGGTTCATCGGTCAAACGAAGTTTTAAGTGTAATATCCATTTTAATTGCTATTTTTTTTTTACCTTTCAATCAGTGCTTTAATAATCTCACATGTACAGTACTTAATTTGATCTATACAGTAGTCGAAAGGAATTATATTAGCCTTGGTATTGTGTCAATTTCATCAGATTTTTGTATGAGTAGGCTTGTTTAATTCTGGCGCATCCAAAGACTAAAAATGCTATTCGAGCAAGAACATCCTCTTACATATATATCCGTTTAAAACTTGCCTAGTGTTTATTTTTCAAACCTTAATATCTTGATTTATCAGATCTGTAAGTTCACAATTTAATGATATGGCAGAGTAATTAAGCGTGTAGGCAATAAATTTGAATTCAACAAGAAAATTTATAATAATTGCAAAGTTACAGGTTCAAACAAACTTGCTACAACGAATGACTTAAACAAATATTCCCCGTGAACTAAAGGGAGCAACAGAGATCATAGGGTAAGGCTGCCATGCTGCCGGCAACCTCTTACTAAAGGGAGCAACAGAGATCATAGGGGGGTAAGGGTGCCGCAATGCCACCGCTGCCGGCAATGGTGGCGGCAACCACCGAGTAAGAGGCCTCCAACAGGGGTTAGAAACAAGTCCATACAATCCAAGAGGAGCCACCATCTTTCCATGATCTTGGGAATCCTTAAGAAAATACCCACGGCCCCTCAATTTCATAAAACAGTCCAAGGTAAGCAAGCTATCGGACCCTGCCTGATGACTCAGGCCAGCGACACGATCCACCCCCAGGCTTTCAGCGACTCTC